>MU260851.1:17500-142500 GCA_020310875.1 Ceratopteris richardii | reverse complement strand
AACACATCAAGAAGGGATTAAAGGGAACAATGTTGATAATCATACAACAAGAACGGAATACGAGGAAGAATAAGGGAAGAACTTTGATAATCATACAACAAGAAGGGAATACAACATGGATAGGTGACAACACAAGCTTTATGTACAATAAGGAATACTTCTTTGAGAATTCACTCTCCGATTCCGTGATTAGGTTTTACCTTGGATGCATTGACATGAGGCATTTTTTCCCTTGAAAGGGTCTTAATTTGTGCAATGCCTTGAACTAATACCTTGGTTACTTGGTATGGCACATCCCACTGACAACAACTTCTTGCTTTTCTATTGAAAGGACATTGAGTGAAGATACATAAGACATTGATTTTTCAGAGATACTTGAACTCCATAGATGATGGCCATGCTATTGTTACATTCTTGCTGAGTAGCTTTCAACACAAATTCCGCCACAAGTCTTCTTTCCTCTAATCATCGATGCTTGGATTCTTATCAAGTGTGCCCATTCCATAGATAGCCGATCAATATTTGTAAGGGTACAAACTTACAAAGAGCAATAGATGCACTCAAAAGGACCCACTATTTGCAGCCCATAAACCAACTCAAAGGGGATGTGGACTGGAGTAGCCTTAAATATTGTGTGGTACACCCATAGCGTACCTAGATATGCTTCCCCCATGAAGTAGGATACTACATGCATATCAGCGTACTCTTTGCTTGAGGGTAGGATGCATGTTTTAATGAAAAATCCATTATCTGATGAAGATTCTCAAAGCATAGCTTAAAAGTTTTACATTGATAACAAATATGTCTAATTTAAGATCCCAAACTAAAGATTAGATGGGGTTCGTTATGAAAGCTTAAGTTTGCACCAAAAAAAAGGAAGATGAGATGTAGCTGCAATGTTTAAATCCGAAAATCTAACATTCTAAAACTAAGGACAAGTTTTATATAAAAATGTGACCTCTTGAGCACTTCGACATAAGTTAAATTGTAAACACCTTCAAAATGTCACAGCAACCTTCCACTTAAAGGACCAAGGAGGCTCCTTTAAGCTAAGTAACTCCTACCATCTATATACATAACAGGCATTGTGCCTTTGAAAGGCACTTATGAGAGCATCTGTTGGACTTAGTAATGTATTGACATTGAAAAATGTGATCAGGCCATCCTCGAGCACTTCTCTAATAAACTAGTACTGCACATCAATGTGCTTTGTGTGAACATGAAACATGGCATTTTTAGCCATGTAACGAAATGTAGAGATTAAATTCAAATTGTACATATTTGGCACTTTGAAATTGGTCATCATATATACATTTACATTTGTACTTTAGGATACCTTTTTAAAATTAGGATAGGTCAAAATAAGATTTTAAGGCTTTTGAAAACCAACCGCATATGTGTAGCACTCTTTGAGAGCTATCCAACCATATATAACATGCCACCTAAAAACACTAAATTTGCCCCCAAAAATTAAACCCGAATCTGAGCAGAAACTCTAAGACAGTAGAAAAGTCAACAACCTCAAGTCAATGGTTAACGAAAAGCCTGCAGATATGCCACATGACAATCTCAAATGTCTTGCGAAATATCGGGGATGCCACATCACTTAACAACTGCCACATCATCACTCATTGGAACATCAGCAAACAACTATGGTAGTATTAATGTGCTTTTCAGCAAGTATTTCGCATGCTTTATTCCAAAAGAAGATCAGTCAACTGTCAATGTAAGGAAAGGCTTCCACAGCCTTATTCATTACGATTGGAGAGAGCACCTCAGCTTTGCTCTTTTGGAAGAAGGGATAAAGACCTTATGTGGGTTGGAGCAGAGCACAGCAGAGGTATTCTCCAGTTTACCTTCACCTAAGCTTGGAGTTCATATGGGCCTATGTTTGAAGATCCTTGCTGGAGATTTATCTTAAACTTCAGTCTCAGCCATATCTTAGTCACCCTAACCTTCTCACAAATAGGCTCTCAGAGATGTACTGTAAAAATAGTCAGTTTTGTTTATATCTGGAGTACTTTCGTTACTTTGTAAACTTCTTTAATTAATTGGAATCATTTTTATCTTTGACCTAAATCTCCTGTATATTTCTTGTTCTTTTGTTTATGTGTTATATCTTTCTTATCCTGGCCTAAAAATTTGGGTTTGTACCCATTGCTGAGTCATGACGTCCACTCAGACGCTTAGGACAAATGCTCATTGTTCAATAAAAGCTTCTGGATCTGAACTATAATCTAGGTCCTATGGCAATCAAAACAGTAGCAACAGAAAAGCAAAAAGGAAGAAGTTGAGTTATTGCTTAACAAATCCAAGGAGGGCCAATCTTCCAACCTATCTTCCAGCAGCTGTGTCTGCAATTCATGGTAAACATTTGAATGAAGCAATCATTTATTAGGTGCAGGAGTGGACATGGTTCATGCTCCAGATGCAGCTGTGCAGACAGCCCCATGTATGGCTAGATTATCTTAAAAAGAGAATAAGGACTAGGAAACACAGAGACCGGGGCAAGGAAGATGAATATAGAAATATATAAGAGCATTCATGTGCGAGTAGCTTGAATATGAGAATAATCAATTATAGAACAGTTATTTGTTATCCAGTATTTCTTTAACTGTTCATTTCACAAATGTTATCAGAAGTTCAAATTTTATCATACCTTCTCAAAATAGACTTTTTCTTTTTTGCACCTCCCGGGGTGACTGAGAGCTCATCACTTTTGCGATCAGGCCTTGAAAAAGAATTAATCCAAAACTTCAAACCTGATTTTTTTCCTTCCAATCTTATTTACCTTCTCTTATAAATGAGAATGGTGAAAAAGCTGACTAGAGTTCAGGCTTCAATGAACAAATGAAAACAGTTGACAGGTATATAAAATAGCATCTAATGAATTACACGTGTTTCATGAACTGACAGGTCATTCAATATCTTCATCGGCTAAACCACACTAGTAAGCCTAAGACACCCTCAGAACTACAAATTGCTTGTGCAAAGACAGGTACCCAAAGTTCAAATGTAAATGATGTCGGAGAAGTCTAGATGCTTTAAACACGGAGAAGCAAGATTGACTTACTCTTCTTGATATTCTGCCAAAAGTTGTGCTAGCTCATCAGCATCAACTTTTCCATCTCCATTTGTATCAGCTTTCAGAAAGAGGCTTTCAATCTTCAGATTAAAAGCCATGCAAATGTTGGTGCCCTTTAAAAGTTTGAGAATTTAATCTGATAAACTGATACAGAGTGATAATAAGCCAATACTTACCTCACGTGTTTTGACCTTGGTTCCAAACGCTTTCATGAGTTCACGAAACTCTTGTAGGGAAAGCTCACCACTCTCATCCTCATCCTATAAGCATGGTTCAAATAGAAAAATGCAAATATCAAGAGACATGCCAGCATTTGGAGCTTTCAGACGTCCAAACACAATCATGCTCTATGGAGATTTACACAATGACATGCAATAATAAGCTAGCTAAGGTGCACAACGAATTCTCAACCACAGATATATATTATACATCCAGAACAGAAGAAAAATAAATGCATACCATCATTGATAAAAGACGCCGAGCAAAGCTCTTTTCAGTTTCCATCCTATCCTAAAACAAAAATGTATACATCATAATTAAGCCACCTTTCACATAAATCTATCTTCATGATTCATCATAAATTTGACTCTCCTTGGAAAGTGCTACAGTAGTGATTAACCTCTGTTGTGTAGCGCAAAGTTATTGTTCCAACTATTTTGGTCTTGGTACTTGGATCATACAGCTCAAGCTCTTTATTCTTACAACCCATACCCTGCAATCAGTTCTTCATTACTCAAAAAAGAGCATAGATGCAATAGTTAGCCCAATAGAATTGCTTCATCACCTTTTCCTAATTGATTAATAACACTAAATTTAAGCTTCAAACAGGCCATATCTTTGGAAATCCACAATTTTCTCCCCTAAATTTTGCAATACCTTTGCCATATATTATCTCAATGAATGTTGACTCATATAACCCCTGATAGTGATCACAAAATGTCACACTTTAAACCAAAGCCCCAAACGTTTATGATGCTGCCCCTGATAATGATCACAAAATGTTACACTTTAAACCAAAGCCCCCTAACCTTTATGGTACCATCAAATAAAAGCACATGAAACATTAGAATAAAAAAGGATTCACAAGTTCTGGAAAGTTTCTTGCAAAACAAAGGTATGTAAGAGAGCGCCTTCACTATTGTGCACCCACAATAAATGTTTCTCAAAAAAGTGAATTCTTTTCAATCACAACTGCCAGGACTCTACAAATGTTCCATGCTACTTGAAAATATAAGACTGCTTCACTTCAGAGAGCTGCTTCTCAGCCCAAAATCATTCACACATTCTTACTCATGCAAATTCATGATACGTCGCTATGCGTAAGAAGTTACTTTTAAGCCTACGAACTGGGCAATCCAACACAGTTGGATTTTGAATGCCATAAACACCTAGCTGACACCTAAACCATGAGAATTCCATGAATCTCATGCTTCTGCCTTATCTAGAGAGCAGGAATGGACATAATGAGCTCATATGATTACTCGAACATCTCCCTTTAGATCAATCTTAATACCAATAACTTCTCTACTGTGGGGTGTAGACTTACAACGCCTTTGTACTTCACCATAGGGACATAACAGCTGTCACATATTCCCTTTACTTACAACTGACACATTGTTTGCAAGGACGATAGCCAGAAGGAAAAGCATAACCAGAGGGCTTCATATCTCTGAATCCCAAGCCTCTGCCTCATTTCGAGAGAAGGGATGATCATAGACATATTTCATGGCTACATTGCAAACATATGGGACCTCGGTACATCATCAAAAGGAGGATGCCACAAACTGGGCAGGCTTTTGCACTATTTACAATGTGAGCACTGTTTGCAAGGATAATTACCATAGGTAAAAACATAAGCATGATATCTGAAATTGACATGCAGCAACAATGATATGGCAGAAAGAAGATATAGTAGGCCATATGAGTTGCCATTGGTCAACTCATTGTGCAGACTTTAATAAAGATTCTTTCTAACATAAAGACTTCTAATAAAGTCAATGAGCTCAATCTATCACTTTTCAGAGTGAAGGACAAACTCAACCATGATAAAGTCTTGCACAAAGAACAAACCAGAAAAAGAAAGAGGGAAAAAAGAATTATAAAATAAAACACAAATTAATAGTGATAAAAATCAAAAAATTGTCCAAACGGATGTGGTGTAACGGAATGCCTTGAATGCCGTGAAGCAGAGGGCCTTGGTTCAAGTCCCACTCACTGAGCATCTCAAATTTCATGTACTCAAAAGAAGAAGAATAATAATAATAATAAATTTAAAAAATAAAAATACGGAGAAAAATTAATAATTATAATGAAAGAAAGAAATGAAAAATATTTTTTTTTAATTAAAATAAACTATATAGATATAAAAAACAAATAAAGAGAAAATGAAAAATGAAAAAATAAAAAATGAACAAAAAGATTAGAATAAAACTATAGATAAAGAGGGAGAGAACCTGCAAAAAATCTATTACTAATGCTTAGAAGGTTCCCCTTTTCAATTGAATTTAATAATGATCAATATGAACAGACGAAAAGAAGAACCATAAATGAAATTGTTACAAAGTAAGAAAGCCCTCATCTTCTTTAAAATTTTCTTGAATATATACCCTTTTTGAACAAGCAAAGTGATTAGTTAACAACACTAGTTACAAGCTTGAACAAAGACAACTCAGAGCAAACAATACCATACTTTGCTAAACGAGAAATATTAGAATCAATATGAGGAATGTGAATCATGTTAGTGCTAGCGAGTTCTAGTTCTAACCTTTTATTACAAATGTTTACTTCCAAACCCAAAGGAGAGTGAAATATTTTAGATCTAGAAAAGCACAATAATCACTATGTGAAGTACAATTCAGCTCACAAAAAGTCTTTCGGATAAATGCCACCACCAAATGGATCATTATTCAAATACACAAGATCTTGAAAAGAACTAAAATGAGGTGCAAATAGATCATCTAAAAAGCCTCTAATGTTAGAAAGTTTGTGCAAAAAGATAGGACAAGTACTAGCTAAAAACAAGCCTTTCCATAAATTCAAATTCATAAGAAAAAGATAAAAGACAACACAATTTGTACCCATAAGAATTCGAATACATTGATTGAATAAGGCCTCACAAGCCAAAATATACAAGTTTTCTAAAAGAAAATTTAATAAAAAAATAAGAATATCAATTTCATCTACTATTTAAAATAAGAATATCAATTTCATCTACTATTTTAGGGTGACGTTCCTTTCTACTATCTATATCTAAATACTTGGATTTCAATCATAAAATATTAAAATGCAATGCAGCTTTACAATCAAAAGAGCCTTACATCTATCTTTAATGAATTTAAGAGAGAAAACATTTCTAACGAAAGAAGAAATCATGTGTTTCAAATCATTTAAGTCTAACTTTGAAGTCAAAAGTTTGAAACCCCAAGGGAACAAATTTTTCTTGTAAAGTTCTTGCAGAGCTCAGAGACTTAATTACAGAGATAACACATAGAGAATTATCTAAGATCCCACTAGAGGATGTTTGCAAGTATGCTTCTTTGGGCAACTCCTTCCAAACATCATGAGCAGTAGATAAGATGGCTTTAAAACAATTGCTTAGCCATTCAAAAATGTTTCTGAGAGGTGTATTACAAGAAGCAACTATAATCTTGGTTTGACGGGGGGGTTTTATGGAATTTCCCAATTGTAGAGAAAAGTGGTAGACTTGGACACAATTTGAAACCATAAAAATTTAGAAAATTCTTGATGATTTGAAATGACTTTTGCAAAAGAAACATCGCAAACACTATATGAAAAGGAGTGAAGTTCTCTCATAAGGCACTCTACATAGAACTTTTTGCAAGTAAAAACAAAATTATAAGGGCATTTCTCCACATAAGATATTACAAAGTTTTTATGAGAGTTTTTAAGTAAATCAAATCACTTTGCAATAAGCTAACTAATAAAGGAGAATTTTCTCTTAAGCTAAACCAACCTTGAAACCTTCATAGAAACTTTCTTCATTACTAGAGATTTCCAATGTGTAAAAATTCCACAAATACCTAAAGATTCTATATCTTAAAATGAAATTATCAATGTCTTTTTCTATATCTTTAAGGATGCGGGCATCCTTAAAGGATTGAAGTCTGAATTTTGTTCCCCTAGAAGAAGTTCTTTCAAGCTACTAGTAGGAAGAATAGAACAATCAACAAAGATTATATGATCGAAATCCTTGTTTATGAAAGAGGAAAAGGCAACACTATTGCATCAACTTCTTCTAGAAATCGACAATCTATCCTGATTTTTCATATTCCTTTTGATATCATTGTAATTGAAAGCTTTCTTACTCAAAGTTTTCATATATTTGAATGTTACCAAAAGGATGGACTCGATGCTATCTAACATAGGAGGTAAGAGATTCTATCACTTCTTTTGATTTCAAAATAGAGTTCAAGCTAACTTTATCTATATCTGGAGAAGTGCCTATTCACAAGTCTGTGGACATGACCTAGCACTATTCCATATGCCTTCCGATACCATTTTAATGACAAAATGGAGCTCAGGGGAAGGAAATGTTATATAGAACTAAGGGGAGATCTTAGGAATAAGGATATGTGGTTAAAGAAACCAAGCCTTATATATATGTGTATTCCTATCCCTCTCGTAGGTTTTCTTCATATGTGCCATGGTCTTCTGCAACATGTTCTTCACATTGTTTTAATGGCAAGCCTATGAATCTTCCAAGTTCCAATAAATATATGAAGCAATGCTAACAAACAACAAACTGTAGTCATACGAGATGTTGGTGCAAATATCTCATTATAATCTATACCTTTCTTCTTTGCAAAATCTTTGACTACTAGTCGAGCTTTGTACATGTCAATGGATCCATCTCCTTTTCTTTTTAATTTTGTATCAATTGGATTTTTACCTTAAGTTCACATAATTCCCAAGTTTTGTTAATTGTCTTTTTACCAGAAGGGAGTTCACATAATTTCCAAGTTTCGCTTTTCTCAATAAATTTTGGTTCATCTTTCATAGCTGCAACCCATCTTTTATCATTCAATGATCCACATGTACTCTTTGGTTCTACTTCATCTCCAAGAATACTCAAAATGAAATCATTGACAAAATCATTGAAAGCATACTCTGCACTCCTGCTTTCTGGAGTTTAACTTTTCTTCGAGTTTGATACTCAAGATATTTTTCTAAGCAAGATTCATGAAGGGTAGGCCAAAGCCATTGTGGGATCTTCTTAGAAGCTTCTGAATCAAACTAGGTTTCCAGAAACCCAAATAAAAAACCCTGATTGATTATGTTTATTTCAATCAAATATGGCATGATCACTCTTCTATGTTCTTGACATAATAAAAATTACTCTACCAAAAATCGTTGCCAGCTTATGGCCTTTATTTCTTCTTTAAGAACATTGTGGATAACTTTACCTTGAACATCACCCTTGCAAATATGAATCAGTTGGACAAAGACCCAATGACATAAGCAGCATCACACTTATGTAAACCTAAACTTTTGATTACGATATCTTGCTTATACTTCACTTCAACCAAGTTGGTTAAACTTTAAACATGCACATCAAAAACTTACAGGGATCAAGGCATCGGTGAGATCGATTTCACAATAGCCAACGAGATTGTTTTTTGACAACCGATTTGTCTGCAACACTTCAAAAAACAGGAAGATATTAAGGAAATATGGCAAGTTCCAAAGATTTGGCACATGCAATGAAACTAGAAGGAAATCACAAACATATTGACAACAGCATCACCTCAAAAACTGAGATTCGAGCGATTCGAGCTCCATTCTCCTCCAATGCAATCTTCTTTTCCTGCATAGAGTCTTGCATTTTGACTCAGTGTGCACAGCTACAGGTCATAGGTTGGATCTACAATTGTTGCATATTGCACAATGGTATTCTTCTTAAGAGGTCACCCATCCAAGCAGTGTTCCCACATGAGCATACATAATAATGAGGTTCCTACAAATTGGAATAATCATGCAACCTTCAAGATACGAATGCTAAAGTTCTGGATACCTGAAATCTAGCCACCTAATGCAAGCTTCATAGATAGACACCACTTTAGTTGACAAATGGAATTTTCCCAACATTTTCCCCTTAAAAGTGCAACTTTTTCTCTGACTTCTTTCCTAACCATCTCCCCTTGAATTTTGACTCATAAACCACGTATCTCTGGACCCCAAGTGCACAAATTTCATATCGCTTACCACTTCCATAAATCTACATAAGATGCTGCTATACATGAGGGAATGAAGAGGCCCTCAGAGTGTATCAGCCCCTAATACATATGGCGTACAGAGACTCCATATGGTGACATTATTTGTCACACCTTGGTCTTGAAGACAATTTTTCGATCTGAAATTATTGGATAAACCATTGATGCAGATTTTCATGAGGTCATGCATCTGAGTAGACTTTAGCAACAGCAATCTTAACAATGAGGTTTCTGCAAAGTGAAATGGCTACACAGACCAGAAATATTAGAATGGCAGAAACTCACAATTTAACCAACATATGCAGGCCTTCTACGTCACTAGTTGAACTTGCCCAAACACCATAACATCTATAAGTGAGTGTATTATCAAATCATAGTCCCTGATTAATGGCTGTGACAGATTACATGTCTTATCTTGTAATGTGTCATGTAAAACATGTTCATTTCAGGAAACTCTTACTTTTTATTGTACTACTACCATAGCTTATGTTAAAATTTTTACAAGATATGATAATTTACCGTATCAAATCTTAGGATACTTCCATAGCTAAACATCACACTATAAACAAACCGAACTTCAATATAGCCCACCTTAGGGTTTTGCTGCATTAAAAATCCATATATAGTAAGAGGATCAATTATCTATTTAACAGAAAAAGAATCTCTCTCTTTCTGTCGGGATAGTATATATGAACACATTATCTCAATAACCTTTTTGAAAAATAGAATAGCCCAAAAAAAAGACATTTTATGGTTCAGACCATGATACATGCTTTTATTGTTAAATTCATCTAAAAGCATAGCCAACAAGCACAGAAAACATATTCTCCTTTCCTTGCTAAAACGACACCACATAAAATAATCCTTAAATGCAATAAAGCAGGAAAAAAAAATTACCGACTTCCAAGCAGGTCTGTCTGTGCTGAAATAGTTGTAGACATGCCAACAAGGACCACAGAAATACAAACTGTTAGTTATATTGAGTGCTACAGGCTTTGGAAAACAAGGAGAAAGAACAGAAATAGACAATGAACAGAAGCATGGATGTTCAGCAAGTACTTTGAAGATGTTGCAGTCCGAAAAGTTTGTTGACCCAAAGAGATGCAGGCAAACCAACGATCTTTGAATTCCATTTTTGCCTGATAACAACTCACACGTAAATATGCATAAAAGCACATTTATTAGAAAGATAAATAATAAACTGGAGTCATAAAATCTCTTTGCAAAATTATAAATCCTTCCCTCTTTTTTCAAAGACACAGAAAAGGTTTAAAAGAAAATGATTTCATCACGCAAGAGGTCTCTGAGTAAAAGGGACTAAAAATTTTAAATCTTTAATAATAGACTCAATCAGAACCCATAACTCTTCACTAAAAGGCAAAGCTTACCAACCTCCCAACAATGCATAACTTTCTTAAAGACCTGCATTTTAATCCTGATATGTCTCGTTAGCTCAATTAAACATTAGAAATACATATCTATTCAAGTGATCCAAGTCATTCTCATTGCAATCCTAGATGATTGTTTGATCACAAATACAATAGTCTATAACATTCCAAAATGAAGTGCAAGAACAAAGGCTAGATATGCAAAAGAATTTCACCATATAAAGATAAAAGTGTTAGGAGAGTAAAACATACATAAACACACAAAAGAGAGCAAACACACACAGAAATTAGGTTCAAAAATTATAACGACTCCAATTATGTATGAGAGTTTCAAGATAGAAATAATACTCCAAAATACAAGGGGAAACTCACTACGCATACACCACCTCTCATCTTGGTATCTGAATAAAAAGGGATAGGCAGCAGCATAGGTTGCATTTATCCCAAGAGAAGTACATTGAAAAAGTGCTGGACAGATGTAATGTGGCTGATGCTAAGCCTCTTGGAGTGCCATTGTAGCCACATGTTAAGCTTTCCAAGGATGATTGTCCCAAAGATGATGATGCAGCCAACTACATGAAGAGTCTTTCATATGCATCAGCTCGTGGTGGCTAATCCTAGCAAAGCTCATTGGGAGGCAGTCAATTCCATTCTTAGATATTTGAAAGGGACCAAAAGCAAGTGCCTATGCTATGGGAAAGATCCATTGGAGTTGAAAGGATTCTGTGATTCAAACATGCCAAGTTATGTGGACATTTGCAAGTCCACAAGTGGTTATGTTTAAACCCTTGCAAGAGGTGCTATTTCATGGTGCTCTAAACTCCCAAAACTAGTAGCACTATCTACTACAGAGGATGAATATATTTCAGCCACATAAGCTTCCAAGGAAGCCACTTGGTTAGCATGTCTATGTAGAGAGTTTGGTTTGCCTGACAAGGCACCTATTCTTGGTTGTGATAACAAAAGTGCCATATGTCGGGCAAAGAATGCCAAGTTCCATGCTCGCACAAAGCAGATTGACGTGGCATAGCACTTCATCACAGAGGCATTAGAGGATGGCCCGATCACTTTTATCAAGATCAATACTTCACAAAATCTTGAAAATGCCCTCATTAAGTGTCTATCAAAGGCACTACATCAGTTATGTATAAAAACGTTGGGAGTTACTTAGCTTGAAGGAGCCTCCTTGGCCCTTTCACTGGGAGGTTGTTAAGGATAAAGGTCCCAAGGACTCTCCTTTTGTATAATTTGACCCTTCCAAGTGATAGCTCATTTTGAGGCTTTCCAGACATATTTTTATTATATATTTTGGACCCCAAATTGGGGAGTTATAGGCATACATTATTTTTATGATTTTTGGTCATTGGTCATACGTGAACATGCCCAAATGACCTAAAAGTCACTTATCAATAAAATTTGGTCCCAAAGTCACATAACTTGAAGGGGATTTCCACAACTTCAGCTTCTCCATCTTCTTCTCCAAATTTTAGTGCAAGTTTCTCTCTCTACTCTCTCTCTCCTCAAGCAAGAGCTCACTCCCTTGGTGTTTGGAACGATCGAGCATATCGTCGTGTAGCTCTTCGTGGCCTCTTTCATAAATTAGGGTTTGTCGATGGAGTGTTAGGCATGGTTGGAAAGCTCTAGGAGAGTAGTATCCAAGTATATGACTAGACTTCCATTTCCTAAAATATAATTTTTCACCTAATTTTGACCTAGTCTAAAAGTGTCCTAAAATATAAAGTTCTAAATATATATAATTAAGAATCTCTTCTACAATTCCCTACTGATTGCCCATTGTATTCTAATTGTCATGGGTTTTGAAGTAGGAATGATATGAAAAAAGCTATTGAGTATCTTTTCAATCTATTTTTCTTACGAGGTTCTTATGAGGGATAAATCACTCAATAGGTAAATGTCCAAAGTATGTTGAAGTAGTAATCTTCTCTTGAGATGCAGAATCAAAGAATATAACCAAAGAATAATACAAGTATTCCAAATATTCTTGGATATGTAGTTAATGTGTTGTCTCTTGAAAAATGTGTAGATATACTTTGCTTTGAAATCCATGAAACTTTGGATTTTAAAATGTTCAAACATGTTGTTATCTTCAAGATCTAAATGAGATTTATATCGAGATTTTGTCCACTATCTTCTCAAATAAATATGAGAGTATCTTTCACATAGGATATATTTGATAAAAAACTATGAACTACTTTGAATAACAAAAATACAATCATTAACTTGATCTTCAAATTCTTTGCCTTCATGTGTACTTGTATATGTACATGCCTTATCTAACAAAATGCTCACAAAGATATCATCAATAGATATATCACAAATTAGATAAGCATTAGTTTCTTTGATAAGTAAAGATTTGGAACTTTGGGATCCAAAAATTCTAGGAGTTCGTGCAAGAGAAGAAATTGGTGCAAGTGGAGTATGTGAATCAAAAGATGTTTGCGAACTAGAGGATGTGGAAAGACTCTCATAAGTATAATGAGTATTTTCATTCACATCAGAAAAATCACAAGCAATCACATCAAGAAAAAAAATCTAAGATAAAATTTGTACATCTAAAAGATTTTTCTTTAACTCTATTCATAAAGCCATATTTTCTTAGTACTTGACAAATCAAGTTCAAACACACTTTTAGACAATGTCCCGATAAATAACACTTCTCTTTTACCTTTATCAAACATGGTGCACTTACTCTTATCAAAAGAAATAGACAGATTATCTTTTAATAATACAAAGATAGATATTAAATTCATAGTAAAATAAGCCACATACAGAATATCAAGGAGGTTGTCATCCCACTTCTCACAATCTCTAACAAAAATGTTTCTATGCAAACTTGAAGATTCTAGCTACAATGTACATGCACAAGTAACCAAAAGAGTTGGTTTGGTAGATTAGATAGATGTAAACAAATTAAGGTGTGGAGTGATATGCTCAGAAGCACCACTATCAAACAACAAAACAACAAACTTAGATAAGTCTTTGACAGTACCTATGGGAAATAGAGTCTTGATCACAATCATTAATAAGGTTTGAGTTCTCCACTTTTTTATGATAACATGTACGATCATCTTCGTCATCAATTGCATTACCAACTTCCTTTTTTAGTTTTGCTAATTTAGGTCTTCACCCATTAATGAAATGACCACGTTTCTTACAGGAGAAACATTTACCTTTTCTATACTTTTACTTATCACTAAGTTTTGATTCCTAAGAATCCCTAGGTTCACTTGGATCTTATTCATTGGCAACCGGAACTAGAACCAGATGCAAAACTCTTCTTACCTTTACCTTCATTTTTGCCTTTGGTATCTCTTTCCTTTGCTTTGGTAGCCAAGGCTAGGTCTTACAAGTTGCATACTCTTTAAAGTATAGACTGATCCTTGATTGTTCTTGTATAACAAATTTTGCAACTTTCTAAAAGTAAACACTACATCAATAATAGAGAAAGTTATGAAGAAGGACATATATAATTTAAGCAAAGAATTCACAGCTATAGTCACGAATTCCTCATCATCAATGGAAACATCAATGTTTATGAACTCACCAATAAGGTCTTGTGTTCTAGTTAGATGCTCTTGCATAGAACTACCTGATTTTGATCTAAGATTATGCAATTGTCTCTTCAAATATTTCTTTCTCACAACATTGTGACAAGAGCAATGACACTACAAAGATAGTGCTATCCACTCGTGGACTCCCAATATGGAGCTTAGATGGTGATCTAGATATACACTAGATGAAGGGTTTACTCGTGTGTAATGCTATGTAGAGCTTAGTGGATCTGAAGGGCCTTACAAGTGCTTTTGAGGTATGAGGAAAAGCTTAAGGCCACCTATGAAAAGACCACACATATAAATCAAGTGCATCTTATGCGTAAGCTAGTGTGTATGCAGCTTGATGAGTCAAACGGTGAAGCTCACCACTTATCTTCTTTTATAGGTACTCTCTCGCAATTGGAGGACTCCAGATTACCTTCATTTGATGATAAGCTTAAGGCCATTTTCTTATTGATGACCTTACCTGCTTCATGGGAAACATTGGTTGTTTCACTTTCGAATAGCCCCAATCTTACCTTTGATGGTGTAAAGGGTTCTATTTTGAATGAGGAAATCAGAAGGAAAGCTAGTGGAGACGGAAGTGATTCAATCAATGTGGCTAGAGGAAGAATAGAAAGGAAAAGTGGAAATGCACAGAGGGACCGGAGCAAAAGCAAAGGCAAAGCTGAAGTGACTTGTTACCAATGTGGTAGGAAAGGCCGCAAGAAGCTTGATTGCAGGTACTACAAAGTTGAACTAGAAAGAAAGAAGAACATAGGTGACAAGAAGAAAAAAGACACCAAGAATGAAGTACATGACAACTCAAAGCACACGCACAAAGAGAAGGCCAATGTGGCCTCTAGTGTCATCATTGAGGAGCTATCAGATGTAGAAGATATTATTTGTGCTACTAAGAGAGCAAATCATGCCGAAGTTAATGATGTTTTTGTTAATATTCATGCACAAGATATGCAGATCGCAAAGAGGGGATCTCATCGATGCCTTGCTTCCTATGAATGATGCTTTGTCATTAACATGGATTGTGGATTCAGCTTCATCGTTCCATGTTACTCCTATTAAGGAGTGTTTTACTACCTTTCATGCAGGAAGCCATGGATATGTATATCTTGGAAATAACCATGCTTATTCTATTGAAGGTATTGGCAAAGTGCACCTCACTGTAGATGACACTAATGAGCTTGTTTTGCATGATGTAAGGTATGTACCAAGCATCAAGAAAAGCCTATTGTCTGTTGGGCAAATGGATATGCATGGATATAGTACCCTCTTTGAGAAAGGGTCATGGAAGCTTATCAAAGGCTCTAGGCTGATTGTTAAAGGTACAAAGAAAGGGACTCTTTATTGCTTGCATGGTAAAGCCTTGCTTGGCAAGTTTATTGCTTTGGCTGAAATCCATTCACATATGGAATTATGATATAATAGGCTTGGCCACATGAGCCAAAAGGCCTTGATAAACTATGTAATTTGGATAAGCTTGATGCTAAAAGCTCAAAACTTGATTTTTGTAATGAATGCAAGTATGGTAAGCAAATAAAGAATTCCTACTACTTTGGTGTCTCTCGTAAGTCTAATGTGTTTGATCTTGTTCATTATGATGTTTGTAGCATGCCCACCAAATCTATGGGGGGTGCTCTTTACTTTGTTTCTTTTGTTAATGACTATTGTAGGAAGCTTTGGGTATATTTTTTAAAATCTAAAGATGAAGTCTTTGCTGCATTTAAGAAATTTCTGTGACCACCCAAATAGGTAAAAAGCTGAAATGCTTACGTAGAGATGATGGGGGTGAGTTTACAAGTGCTGAATTCAATAGATTTTGTGAAAATCTTAATATTTAGAGGAAGCAAACCGTCCCATACAGCCCCTCTTCCAATGGTGTGGTTGAAAGGTATAACAAGACTATGTGAGAGGGCGAGATGCATGCTGTCCACAGCTAATCTTCCTCATGGATTTTGGGGAGAGGCTTTGAAAACTGCAGTTCATGTTTGCAATCGATCCCCTCATATGTCCTTAAAAGGTGGCATTCCGAAAGAGGTTTGATCCGGCAAACCAGCTTCATATGACCACCTACGCATCTTTGGTTGTGATGCTTTTGTGCATATAAGGCCTGAGTTGAGAAGCAAGTTAGATGCAAAGTCCATAAAAGAAATATTCATAGGTTATGGAGATGAAGGTGAAAAAGGCTACAAGATTTGGCTACCTCAACTCAAGAAGGTAATACACAGCCAGGATGTTGTATTTGATGAGGCAAGGCTCCTCAGAAATGATTGTGCCTCTAAAAGTGACCATAAAAAGTTCAAATTTCAGGATTTACAGCCACATGTTAAATCTGATATGAACCCTCGAGATGCACCACATTTGGCTGGAAATGAAAATGAGCCAATGGTTATGAGCTAGATGATGTTGGACAGCAAAATGAGGCTGCTGATGGGCATATGCAGCCACCTATTCATGCTGAAAACAGGGCTGGAAATGATGTACAGGAACCCATTACCAATGAAGAAGTTGATAGCCTCCTGATGTAGATCCATTGCCGAATGATGTGGATCATTGGGTAAGAGGATCTACACGACCTAGGAGGCCAATGAACAGATATGACCCATTTGCACATTACATTATGTTATTAGATGAGGGTGAGCCTCTCACTTATAAAGAGGCAAAGCTATGTGAGCACAAGAAGAAGTGGGAGTTAGCCATGCAGGAAGAGATAAAGACCTTGCATGCAAATGATATTGCGGATTTGGTTGAGTTGCCCAAAGGTAGGAAGGCCATTCAACTACATGAAGAGTATTCCATATGCATCAGCTTGTGGTTCACTTATGGTTGCCACTCGGCCAGACATTGCTCATGCAGTGGGAGTTGTTAGCAGGTTCATGGCTAATCCTGACAAAGCTCATTGGGAGGGAGTCAAATCTATCGTGAGATATTCGAAAGGGGCCAAAGGTAAATGCCTATGTTATGGAAAGGGTCCACTGGAGATAAAAGGATTTTGTGATTCAGACATGGCAGGTGATGTGGACACTCACAAGTCCACAAGTGGCTCTCTATATACCCTTGCAAGTGGAGCTATTTCACTGTGCTCTAGACTTCAGAAAATAGTTGCGCTATCTACTTCAGACGCTGAATATATTTCAGCCACAGAGGCTTCCAAAGAAGCCATTTGGTTAGCCCGCTTGTGCAGTGAGTTTGGGATGCCTGAAAAGGCACCTGATCTTGGATGCGAGAGCCAAAGTGCTGTATGTTTGGCAAAGAATTGTGTGTTCCATGCTTGCACAAAGCATATTGATGTATCGTCAGAGAGGTGTTAGAGGATGGCCTGATCACTTTGATCAAGGTCAATACTTGACAGAATCCTGCAAAAGCTCTCACGAAGTGTCTATCCAAGGCACAACATCAGCTATGTATACAAATGGTGGGAGTTACTTAGCTTAAAGGAGGCTCCTTGGTCCTTTATGTGGGAGGTTGTTGAGGATAAAGGCCCCAAGGACTCTCCTTTTGTATATGTTTGGGGATAAAAGACCCAAAGGACTCTCCTTTTCTATATTTTGACCCTTCCATGTGAAAGCTCTCTCGGAGAGCTTTCCATGGATATTTTTCTTATGTTTTTTGAACCCCAAATTGGGGAGTTATAGACATATAAATTATTTTTATGATTTTTGGTCATTGGCCACGTATGAACATGCCCAAACAACCTAAAAGTCACTTATCAACAAGACTTGGTCCCAAATCTCTCATAACTTGATTGGGACTTCTTCAACTTCAGCTTCTTCATCCTCTTCTCCAAATTTCAAGGTCTCTCTCTCTACTTTCTCTCCCCTCATGTAGGGGCCCACTCCCTTGACATTTGGAGCAACCGAGCATACCACCATGTAGCTCTCCGCGGCCTCTTAAACGGGTCCTCACAATGGCTTCTCCTCATAATGGAGGCCTTACAACTTAGAGCACCATGGATCATTTGTGGTCACTTGAGGATGGATTATTGAGTATATCTAACACAATAATCTCCACACTTTATTGGAGACTTTACAGACATTTGTGATGCATCTGAATTGCGTGTGAACATGTATAAATCTAAATTGATCAACATTGCAGCCGAAGATTTTGACTCCCTCCAATGGCCTCGACAGCAAGTTCAAAAGCACCAAATAATCACCTTGGTTACCCTTTAGCCATCCACGTCATTCTCAAACGCTCGACTTCATGGGTCATGCAAAAAGTTCTCGCAAAGAGTCTACGATGGAGATCTCAAGGTTGGTCGTTTCACTTCAAGCCTAGAATTATTCAATTAGTCATTCATCCCTACATCATCTACTTCATAGTTCTTCGCGGATGAACTTCGACTTCTCTCAAACCTTTCAAGTTGGCAATTCAGTCCTTCCTTTGGCAAAAAACCTCTAATTGAGCAATGGTTCCATGTGCATGGTCTCTTATCCCTCAACCATGACTCAGGGGCGGTTTAGGAATACTAGATCTCCTTTGCCATTCGGATGCACATAGATGCACTTTTATTACTAAGTTCCTCTGTAAATCTACAATTGGTCATTACTATTCAAATCCATTGTTGCAAGTGTGACGGTTAAACATAGATGAGTGGTCACAAATTTTCTCCCACGCATCTCTCAATGTTCCTTCTTCGATAGGTACTTTACTCATTAAATCAATGAAGAAATTGGTGTCCCTCATGTGATGGAACGATGAAGCTTCACCTTTGGTAAACTCACTAGATGTTGAAAACCCTTTTTGGACTCCTCTCAGATAATAACCATTAGCATCGGAATCCAAATCCAATGCCAAATATTTACATAAAAAAGTATGCACTCGAATGTCCTATTATTTCTAATCACACAACTGAATTCCCTTCCCAAAGGCAAGGAGATAATACAATATTGGTCCCACTTACATGCATTCTTGGTTGCGTACGAAAGAAGCATTTCGAACACTATACTCTATCTAGGCACTCTAACTAGAAGATTTCGGGCTTGCGAAATTGGGAGTCAATGACAACCACATCTTATTATCAATGGCTCCTTCCTCTAGTTGGTATTTCCAACACATGCAATCGAAGATGGGAGCTACATAAATCTAATGATCGGAGGACTACAAGATGTCATCTGGAAAATGAAATTGCTGCTCTATTACAAAACTTTTCTCTAAAGAATCACATTGGCTGCATTCAACACTGGTGCATACTTGGGGCGACATTCGACACATAACTTCATCGGTCCACGATGTGAAAAAGGCAGCAAAACACCTCGACACATTTTCTTGAACTGCCCTTGCATTTGACACTGGTGGGAAGACTAGAGACATAGAACACACAAGCTTCACTCACCTCTATCTGTGTATAAATTTCTGTTTGGCCTATATCCTTTTGCAAATTCTACAACAGCTTGGATCTATAAACAACTCAGATTTCAGATCCTTTGGTTTATTTGGAAATCCTAGAACACACTTATTTTCGATAATTGAAGTCTCTCTGCGGACAACATCCCTTAAACCGTCAAACATCAACAAGTTCTCGCTCGTACTGAGCTACACAAACCCATTAGATCATCCACTACCCTCATTGTAAATACATTCTTTTAGTGGGCTCCAAAGAATCCTATACATATTACACTGAGGTGCCACATTGTGTGTGTATATATATATATATATATATATATATATATATATATATATATATATATATATATATATATATATATATATATATATATATATATATATATATATATATATATATATATCAGGGTAGCAACGATTCGCGTACTGCATTTTTCGGCACTCAGTTCTAGTTCGGTACGTCTCTTACGCGTACCTTACATGCGGTTCGTGCTCAATATGACCTACAACTTGAACATTTAGTTAGTTTTTTAAACATTTCCATTGATCATTGCTGTAAACTGATTATTGAAAATTGATACATGGCAGCAAACGTGCATACCTATATACATACATATACATATATAGTTATTAGTTAATAGTATGTATATGTATGTATATATGTATATGTATATGTATGTATATATATATATGTATATATGTATATGTATGTATATACACACACACACATATATATGTGTGTGTGTGTGTGTATATATATATATATATATGGTTTAGGTTATTTCTTGATGCAGATAGTTCCATTTCATAGTTCCTAAGGCTTGTATATTTTGTTTCAAGACTCTGTAAGAAATAATTGCACAACAGAATAGACCAATACATGGAGTTGAGAGAAAAGTGAAGACAAACATAGATGGAGACCGAGAGATAGAGAACTCAAATTCGCAAATTGCCAAGACTAATGCAACTACAACAATGGTGTTGTCCACTCGTGCGAATGTGGAGCTTAGATGGCGATCTAAACAGACCCTAGATGAAGGGCTTACTAGTGCACAATGCTCTATAAAACTACAAATGGACCATGCTTATATAGATTTTACAAAGGGAGTCGGTATAGATAAACGTAATCGGGAGATACAAAATAGCCGGCAAAATATACAATCCGACAATATCTCCACGACCCGAACCCACAAAAGGGGGCAAGCCCGCCTCTCCACTCCCCCCATTAAGGTTCTATGGGGAAAGTGTGTGACACCGCAAGGCCTTAACTTTTACCTTGAATGGAAACCCAATGGCCCGGAAGTTCATGCCGTACCTAACCTAGGGCTAAGCTCACAAAGATCACTACTATCAACGGTCATACATAGACCTCGTCTAACTTGGAAGTTAGGGTTCCACAAATGTTCGGGCTCTCATAATGGCTTCTCCTCATAATGGGTACCTTACAACTTAGAGCACCATGGATCATTTGTGGTCACTTTAGGGTGGAGTATTGAGTATATCTAACACCCCCCCCCTCAATTTCTCTGCGGTGAGCTACCTCCTTTGTTCAATGCAAAGTTTTGGAAAGTGTTGATGAAGTTTCTCTCTCCCAAGAACCTTGGTGAAGATGCCTTCTCCATTTTCTTCAGTTGGATAGTAGCTTACCTCTATGACAGAGTCCTCGGTCAACTCATGCACATAGTGATACTGAATTTCTATGTGCTTGGTACGTGCATGGAATGCAGGATGCTTGGCGATGGCCATGCAACTTTGGTTTCCACACTTCAACCTTGTAACCTCCTCTCTTTGTATTCCTATGTGCCATAGGATCCTCCTCATCTGCTTTGTACTCAGCTTCAATAGAAGATAATGCTACTGTCGGTTGCTTCTTACTGATCCAAGAGAAAATCCAAGATCCTAAAAACAAGCAATGTCCAAAAACTGATCTTTTAATATCAATATCTCTTGTCCAATCTAAATCACAGTATCCAACCAGAGATGATCCTTCTTCATAGAGAATACATATCAATGGTTCCTTTCACATACCTAAGTATCGGCATTCTTTCCTTCCAATGAGTTTGGCAAAGCGTATTAGAGAACCTGCTTACTACTCCAACAACATAGGAGATATCTGGTATGCTATTGCACAAGTAGATGAGACTTCTAACTAATTTCCTATATCTTCCAATACATAATGATAATGCACCTCAATGTGCTTAGTGCGAGCATGGAACACAAGGTTCCTCGCAATTGCTAGTGCTCTCTGACTGTCAGTGAAGATGGTGGTGGCAAAAGACTGACCAACATCCAAATCAGCCATAAGGCATCTGAGCCACACACACTCAACAGTCGCTGTGAAAACTTCCCTATACTCAGCCTCACAACTGGAAGTGGCAACAGTAGGCTGCTTCTTACTCAGCCAAGGTATGCATGAGCTACAAGTTTCCAAAGCAAGCCATGTGGTTGTATGACAATCATGTGAAGGAACCAAAACCTAGACTACACGAGTGTCATGGCAGCAAGCCAATCAAAGTCAGAAAAAGCATGTAAATCTGGCGGTAGTGATCCCCCCTTAGGATAAATTAATCCAAGTAGTCGGGTACCACTCAAGTAGCGAAAGATGCGTTTAACTGTTTAACTGCCTCCCAATGCTTGACTCCTGGGCAATGCATAAACCTGCTCACCTCTAAGATAGCAAATTGAATATCTGGTCAAGTAATGCATAAGTAAATCAAGCATCCGTCAGCTTGCTGATAGACAACAACATCAAATGCATCTCCAACATCATGAAGACTCAATCATAAATCTGTCTCCGTAGGAGTGGCAATAGGTTTATAGCCTTCAAGGCCAAAACGCTGCAATAATGTGTCAATATATTTCGTTTGACACAAAGCCATTCCACCATCAACGTGCATAAACTGAAGGCCCAAATAATGATGCAAATGCCCTAAATCAAACATCTCAAATGAGGCATGCAAATCAGCTTTAAAATCAGCAATATGCTTCTCATGAGGACCAGTGAGCAGCATGTCATCAACATACACAACAATGATAAAAAGCACATCTTTAGCATCTTGCCAAGAGGAAAGTCACATAAAGGCAAGGTACCATTTTTCATGATAGCATCATATTCAGACTGCATTGAAGCCATCCAAATCAGAATTTTGTGCTTCATCAAACGAAACAGGCTACGTCTCATCACAGAGACTAGAGGCAGCCATAGCATAGCAATCTGATGCAAAAGAGGCACTATGAGAGCCTAAACAAGTACAGTATGCCAGAGGTGGATCTAATTTGCTGTCACGCAAAGTTTGCACCAACCATTTTGGCATAGTTTTTGCCTCCTCAATGTCAACTCTCTCATCAACAAGTGTATCTAAATTTGCATCAAAAATAGAATGATATGCATCATCACATGAAACCTGTAAAGGCTGAGAAGTTGCCTATTAGGACCAGCACTCGACTGTCCACCTTTAAAAAGAGGTAGCAAAGTATCATACATGTCTTTGGAGCTAACAAATGTCTCTTTCGTACATGAAAGTAAAGGCTGAATAGCATCTTCCACAAAAACAGCATCACGGCAAAATGCGTTTAGTACGTGGATGATACAGACGACATCCTTTCCTTTCAGAATTGTACCCAACAAAAATACACATTTTACTGCTTTATCATCCGATTTCTTGCGATGTTGTTCAGGCTATGCTAGACAACCAAAAAACACGCAGATGAGCAATAGATGGCTTTCGACCATGCCAAGCCTCATATGGAGTGATAGACTGCAGTGCTTTAGTGGGACACCTGTTAAGTACATATGTTACACACATGACAGGATCACACCAGAAACTATGTGGTAAAGCCTGACTCTTGATCATAAACCTCACCATCTCCATGAGTGACATGTTCTTCCGTTTAGCAACTCCATTCTGTTGAGGTGTATATGACACTTTACACCGATGTTTTATCCCACGTTCAGCCAGAAATGCATTATAGTCAGAAGACATATATTCCCCCCCTCGATCAGAACGGAGGGTGCCCATTTTACATGCTCGCAGATTTTCAGCCAAAACCAAAAACTGTATGAAGCACATTAACACTTCGGACTTTGCTTTCAATGGATATACCCATGCATGCCTGGAAACATCATCAATGAAAGTCACAAAGTAAAGATAGTTTCCAAAAGAGGGTGTCTGCATAGGACCATAGATATCGCTATGAACAAGCTTCAATTTCTGAGTAGCTCGAACTCGACAATCTTTTGGAAAGAAGGACGCCGCTGCATTTTGCCCATAATACAGCCTTCACAGACATGTTTTCCGGGTGCCTCAAGTCTGGGCAAAGAGGACACCATTTCAAATTTCTGCACGCATAGCAAACTAGCAAAATTCTGATGACCAAAGCGTGCGTGCCAAAGCTTTGCATCTGACATAGCCTAAGAATCATGTAGTGCACACACTGAATCATTCATAGATTTTTCATAGTCTATGAGCTTATATAGCCCACGACATAAAATGGCAGAAGCAATAATCATATCGCCATTTGACAGATCATGAACTGTGCATCTGTCATCAACAAATTTCACAACTAAGCCAATCTTAGCTAATGCAGAAACTGATAACAAATTTTTCTTGATCCCTGGCACAAATAAAGCATCCGACAAAGTGAAAGAACTACCCTCAGCAAGAGTCACAACGATCTTACCAGCTCCCATGACAGGATAAGAGGAGTTGTTGGCACATGTGACAGTACTCCTTGTAGGGGAAGGCTCAAGTGAAGTGAAGAAACTGCGTTGCGAGGTAATATGTTTGGTTGCCCCACTATCAAAGTACCAAACATCTGAGTCTACTGCAGACATACACTGTTCAGGAGAAGATGGGTCAAAACTGCAAACATTAGTAAACGCCCATTCTTCATTCTACACAAGATTAGCCGACTCTATTTTTGGTGTAGAGACCTCTGCAACTTTTTTCTTTGCCTCTTTTGCAGCCAGTTTTGGACAGTTCTTTATGACATGATCGTTTCCTTTACAGTAGTTACAAAAGAATTTTCGCTTTTCTGATTTCTTTTCCTCTTTGTCTTTCTTCTTCGAATGTGCGGCATTTGCAGATTTATGCTTACTAGTAGATGAGCTCCATTTACCTTTGCCCTTGTGACTAGCAAGGAAAGCTTGATATGCAACCAGCATAATGGACCTATTCTGCCTAGACTGAACTTCCTGCAACAGAACAAAGACTAACTCCTCAAATGACAAGGCATTTGGATTGCCTTTCATCATCAAACGAAGAGTAGAAGCAAAAGTCTGATATGAATCAGAAAGACCATTCAGAACGGTTTGCACAAGTCAGCTATCTGGTATAACTTCATCAACAGAAATCAATTGTTCCTTTAAGTCTTTGATCTTTGTTAGAAAACTATCCATAGAATCACCTTCATTCATATGCTCACTCTCCAGTTGTCCGGAGGTATGCAACACGAGCCTCATTCCTAGCTTGTACAATGTGGTAAGTGTATCCCAAGCATCCTTAGCTGTTGTGCAAGAGCGAATGTGAGGAATAATGGCACGTTTAACAGACAAGGCTATCAATGCATGTGCCTGAGCATCTCTTCCATCCCAACAAATTTGCTCTGCAGTAGGTGTAGCAAAAATCGTAGTACGAACAGAAATTTGAAGAATATCAACATCTTCAACACCATCTGCATGAGCTTCAACACCTGTATTTGAAGGTGTAATAAGACGGTTTTCAACACCCTGCACAATGTTCCACAATCCTTTTGCAACCAATACATGTTGCATCATATAAGCCCACAATGGGTAATTGGTACCGTCCAACTTATCCTCAAGAGCCAACATGCGGAATACATCATTGCTTTCATCCATGGCCACTGATTGAAATACCCTAACACAAAAAAATGACTGTATCTGAAAAAGTTGAACCAAACTACCCTGATGAGTTCTGCTAGACATGTGGCAAACTTCGAGACGCTTGTACCGGTGAACCGAAACCTGTATATATCTTTGGCACAAAAAGACGAAATAGCCTGCACAAGCGCTGCAATAGTGCATTGGGAAGCGCAAACGAGCTCAGATCACGATTTTGACACCACATAGCGAAGCTGTTTTGATCTCCTAATCACCCTAAGTATGCTCACCAAATTTCTTTTGATTTTGAGACTGTGACCGGCGGGGTGTCGACGACGCCCTAGATGAAGCGACGACTTGCTCTGATACCAATCGTTGGGGTTAGACGTATGCGGAAACACGCGAACAGCACAAGGAAGAAGAAGAAGCTTAGAGCACAACACACAATACTCAATGAATTATCACTAGAATGTACAAAGATAAGTAACCCATTAGGGCTATAGGCATACATATAAGCCGAGGGAAAAAAACCTCCTAAAGAGGGAAAAAAGTGCCCCAGCAGTCCTAGTGTGTTCACACACATCACTACCTAAATATGTCAACAATGGCTAGGCTCACAAAGATCATCTATTACGATCAACGGTCACACATAGACATCATCTAACTTGAAAGTTAAGGTTCCACAAATGTCCAAGCTCCCATAATGGCTTCTCCTCATAACGGGGGCCTTACAATTTAGAGCTCCATGGATCATTTTGGTCACTTGAGGGTGTGAGTATTGAGTATATCTAACATACTCCACCCAATTTCCTCAGGAATTTTTGGCCTACCATTTAGGGATGCCCCACCTCACTAGCTTCATCATATTAATCCTACTTTCTAGACCCATGGGGCTGAAGACATTGTTTGAGTACCTTTTGTTGTATATACATATACCTTCATAAGTTCATAGTTATCCAAACTTACGAAACCAAGATAGAGAACACAAACACATTCACATAAGAAGAAATAACAAACAAAAGCAAGAGACTAGATAAAAAATAAGATCAATATAAGGCATGAAAAATACAAACAAGAAGGAAAACCAATACAAAATGAACCGCACTAAAAAAATAATAATCAATATTTAAACTTTAAAAATATAAAATATTATTTTATAAAAAAATAAATAAAAATAATAATAGTAATAATCACATGAATATATATATATATATATATATATATATATATGTATATATATATATATATATATTTATATATATATATATATATATATATATATATATATATATATATATAAATATATATATATATATATATACATATATATATATATATATATATATATATATATATATGCAAATTTTAAACAAAAACAAAAACAAAACACAACAAGAAGTATCATAATTAAATTTTATCATACATAGCTTGGACAAATAGCTATGACATCCCTACTCATGTCATCAATGCTAGAGTAGGTGAAGACTTTAATGGAGTCTTTCTAAATAAAGACCTCTAACAAAGTCAACGAGCTGAGTTTCTATCACTACCAAAAGTGAAGGGCAAACTCAGCCATGATAAAGTCTTGCACAAAGAACAAACAAATAATAATAATAAGCAAATAACAAAAAAGTTGAAATAACAATAAATAAATAATAATAATAACAAACACCAAATAAAGAAATTAAGAGGGGAAAAATAATAATAATAGTAATAACAATAAAAAATTTTAAAATCCCAATATATAAAAAATAAATAATAAAATAAAATAAGAATTATAAAATTTAAAAATAAAGTAAACTACGGATGTGTAAACTAGAGTGCATCACCAATGAGATACATGCCCCCTAAGGAAAACAAGGTAGAACTTCATGGAAAAGAAGAAGCCAAATGGAACCATGTAGACTAAATGAAGCTACTCTTTCTCACAAAGAGGCTTTCCTTGATTTGTGTACATTCACTATATGTCAAGATGTGGCAATACCTTTCCATCTTTGATGAGCTTGTGACCATTATTTCTCTTCATCATTGTTTCACTTTCACTCTCTAGCTTCATTGTTATTATGACTCCACAATGTGCTTCCTTTTTCATCTCCATAATTGTATTTTACTTCTTGTAAATTGTGCTCTCTCTCTTTAGCTTTTCTCACTCTACATAGATGTTTTCCTTGTCTAGGGAGGAAGCCAATGCTAGGTGCATGTTTTGTGCTCACCTTCTCTCTACCACAATGCCTTTCCTATTTAAAGAGATGCCCGCATCACATGTGAGTGGTCTAGATCACCAGTCACAAAATGTTATGTACCTTCTTGTGTTCAAGTTCAACCTCAAAGTTTACTTTTTTATGTATCGATTTTTGTGATCACTACTTCTCTCTTGGTCCTTGTTTCCCTTTTCCTCTCTTGCTGCATTGCTATCATATTAACTCTATAATGTGTTTCTTTTCTCATCTTCATTATTGTATTTCACTTCTTCTTTGTTGTGTTTTCTCTCTTTAGATTTTTCTCACTTTACACATGTTTTCCTTGTGTAAAAGAATTCAATGCTAGGTGCATGTTTTGTGCGCTCACCCACTTTCTAGTACAATGCATTATCTATTTAAAGAGATGCCAACATCACATGTGATTGGTCTCGACCAAAATTCGCACAATATTATGTATCTTCTTGCGTTCAGGTCCAAGCTCAAGTTTCCTTGTTTGTGTATCTTGTTTGTGTATCTCCTGTGGTGCATTTTCACATGCATGGTAAAAGTATATACCTTCATAAAATCCAAACAAAAAAAAAGAATTACAAAGAACTTGAAAAGGGTGGGAAAGAAATCGAGGAAAAGTGATAACCTTTGGGTTTGTGGTGCGAATAATGCGTAGTAGATTCCATCGTGGCTTCCGTTCTAAGTTTATTGCTTGGGACCCATATCCAAGGCGTGCAAACGCGTTATATTTTGTAAGTGTAAAGTTGCATTATTACCGTCTTATGCTCTCTACACACTACATTTACATCAACCATTGCATGGCTATTGATACAAAGCAGGAAGCTAAGGACGTGCGTCGAATCATTGTCTCCTGCTTCCGTACACGTGTACATATAGACGCACAAGTAACCTCTTACTTTTTTTTATTGTATAGCTCGTTTCATTCCTATTAATTAGATGCATAGTGAGGACAAATAGTTCCCATACACATCTGGTGTGGAAAAGAAAATTTTATCGCAAGGGAGTACTGATGATTTCCAAGAAGTGAGTCTCAAAAAAGCCCTCTTATGTTTACTATCGCTATATATGCTGGCTCTTTTCCGCTACTTTGAAATATAGCACTCAAGGGCGTCTGTAACTAAGAGATTGCAACGCCAACATTATGTGCGCTTGACAATAATTCGTAAAACATCAAACTCACTCATTGTGATAAGATGAAGAATGCGTTATATGATTATCATGCCTTTCAATAAAAGGCCGCTAAAAGGGAACTCGGAAGTGTTGGGCACTGACAATATGGAAGCTAGCAAATCTCGTCGTAGCTGGAAGTAACATGTAAGCTAGGAAATATCCTCGTAGCTGGGAGTTACGAGAAAAGGGATATATTTCCAAAGCGTCACAATACAATTGCACGATATGACATAACGAGGGCATTTTTCATGTACAATCCATTATCTGAAGTTCCCAGACCTTATATACACCGGATTGGTGCCATAATCTTAACATATGAGCTAAATTTATGTGTCTGTAATGGCAGCGGAAGAGGCACACGTGACCGCGGTGGAAGAGCAAAAAAGTATGATTCTCGGGGCCAATGAATGAAAGAAGATCTTATCGTACTGATTGAGAAATGAACATGAATACAACTATGTAAGTTCAAATCTTGCCCGGACTCAAAAACGGAGACTGAAATGGCTAACGGGTAGAATTATTTTACGGGGGTACTCAAAGGATCGAGCAGATTTAAGAAGTGCGAAATATTCGACAATGGGCGCAGGAAGTGATGACGCATTCTGGTGAAGCCAAACACATCGACTCAAATGCAAAGAATAAGATAATGCCCTTTCGCAAACATTTCTTATTTGCAAGCAACAGAAGCTCACTTCCTCCAATTGGATGCAGACGATCCCACAATAGGCTTTGGCGCGAGAGGAAGAATCTTCGCAGTCCCCCTTCCCTTGACGCGCAGGCTCACGGTCGCGGCTCCCGCCATGGTTAGACCGGCGTGCAGAGAGCTTGTTCCCCATAGCACCTGTCTGCGTCGATGGGAACTGACTAAGCCATTTCAAGTCATCAGAAACTGTCGAAATCGAGTTTGACAAGGCCAACCCGTAAGAAGGCAGGAATCACGTAATGGAGTTGTCAATTAGTTGTCTTGAGTCGCATGGAAGCAAAGCCATTTTGGACAAATCAATTATACCACTACCACACTCGGTCGAGGACCAAAAAGGAGTCAATTATATTAGTAGCACACCAAAAATCTACCACTAGCATACTCGATCGAGGACCAAAAATAATCCGTGGAAGGTCTACTTTGAAGGGCACTATTGACATTTGGGAGGAGATAGAATGTGTGAAAGAAATTCAATAAGACTTTTTGTTCTTCAATAATGGACAAAGCATATGAGAAACTTGAGTGTGAGGCTTCACTCTTCAATGAGTGAGGGATTTGGGCCTTGAGAAGAACTTCACCATGATGGTTGCCAGTCTTGGGGTGATGCTTCTACCAAGGTAAGCATCAAGTGTCAATTGTCGATTGACCCCCCTTCCTTTTGCAATTGTCACAGATGGCTTCAGTTACATGGGGGGGCAAAAGGTCAAGGATGGACTAATCAAGGGCATTTCCCTTCCCAATACTATAGATCAAGTCATGCTTAGGATGTTTTCAAATGACACTAATGTTCGTCTACGTAACAAACAAGTTAGTTTCAACGCTCAAAATCTTTTCTCTTTGTAAGATCCAAGATACATCACTATAACACTATAGTTGAAGCCCTCAATCTCCCACAACTACCCTTCATTTGGAGCAAGGATGCAAAGAGCTTGCCTTTGTAAGATCATTCAACTATTGGCATCTCGATGGGGTTTCAGATCTCCATGGTCAGCATTGGGATTGGGTTCTTACTAGTTCAGAGACACAAGCTCAACTACTAAAGGGTATGCAACTTAATGGGATTGAAAAAGGTTTGTTTATCAATACGTTTATGGTGCCTACTATGATCTAATCACTCTCCTATTCGAGATTTGTGGAGAAAGAGATGAAAAGTTACGGCTCTTTCAGGAATTTTTTGTGGATAGGGGATCCTAACAAAAGGGAGGGGGACTCCGAATATTAAGTGGATTATTAGTTACCTTCCCAAGGACGATAGTGTTCTAGGGATTCTCAATGGTGAGCGCTTTGGCAAACAATCTTCATGCTAAATGGATGATCAAGACTTGGATGAACCAATAGGAAATTAGATCTCAATTAATTTTTAAAAACATGTCATGCTTGTCTTTTACTTGCTCACCAAGGTGAAAATAAGCATGATCTCATCGTGCTCCTTTTCTCTTCTTATAAAGTCTGCCCAAAGGATCCGATCTAGTCATTCCATGGGGAAAGCTTGGGAAATCTTGTAATCTTCCAGCATGATCAATCCTCAATGGCAATTAATTGATTGTGTAAAACAAGATGATTCCATTTTGTTTATTATTTAGAGGATGTCTCTAATTAGAGGAGAAGGCATGTTTAGAGCCAAAAACTCTATTCCAATTGGAATTATCTTAGGAACTATGAAAAAAATGAATGGATTAGACATTCATAACACTCATAATGGACTAGGAAGATTTGTGAATTATTCAAAGATGTATTGTGGATTTGGGAAGAGAAAACCTTAGATTACTGCAGTTCAAGTGCACTCTCCTTCAAAGAGGTGTAATGTGGAACATCCCTAGACTCAATAACAAAATAAGCTCCATCCCAAATTGAATCTTAAATGGTGCATTCAATTGTCTTGGATGAAATAGGAACTGAAATTCCAATTCGATAGCTCTTTGGAATTTTATAAGAGGTGAAGATGTATGAAAGAATTGGAAAGAAGGATGCACTCTCAACTATGGGTATTTGCCCAAATATGATTACACTATAAAATCTCTAACCTTTATTGTATTCCATATCCATCATTTTTGTATGCTAATTATATGGTATAATGGAAAGGAGGAATTCAGTTGGGTACAAGTTGGAGGATCCAACCCAATTTGAATTTGCAAGAAACCCTAGAGAGTATATTTTTTATTTTTGCTTTTATAATGTGCTGATTTGAAATCATAGAAGCATGCACAAACCCTAGGATCCCCCTTATCACAAAAATATGAGGGTAGAAAATCAAGCACTCAAGCAGGATTCAAACTTAGAATGTCCTTGTTCTTGTGATCCAATTGATCCATTGACCCACTCTTACTTAACAAAGAGAGGGTTTCTTAGGGACAGAGATCATCCTAGTTTTGTTTGACAATAGAAGGTAGGATTCAAACTTAAAATGTGTTCTCCATATCCAGCTAATTCATTGACCCACTCTCACTTGAGAAGAGAGGTTTTCTTAAGATAGAACCTTGTCTTTCAAATCTATGTCACTACAATATATCAGGGTCATACCGGCCCCTATACCGGTGCAAATACACGACACTATTTTTGCCCCATTGTCGGTATCAGTGTCCCTATGTGTGTTGGTATTATATCATCGATATGAATGCCGATATGTGCGTCGGTATAAGCACCAGTATAAGCATTGGTAATTAGTTGGAGATATTGATGCTCATACTGATGACCAAATCTGCAAATCTTTTTTTGGGCAGAATGTGTTGTCTCTTGCTGCAACAACATTGCCATGCTATTGTGTAGCAAAAGATAATATACTCTGCCCCAAAAAAGCCGAGTACATGTAACATGTATTCTAATGGTTGTTGATACAATGTTTAGATGACTGGCAACCAAAACACGATTTGATAAAGCAAAACACTATCAGGCATATAAGAGAATGGGCAGAATGAACCACGAACCATGTACAAAAGTGTGATAAAGAGATATATATGAATGAACCATGTACAAAAGTTTGGCAAACCATTGGCATATATGAGCCAAATACAAAATGTGGCAAAGCACTGCCATATAGGAACCGAATACAAAATTATGGTGCACCATTGCCATATATGAGTGTAATAAAAAAATATTGCAAAGCACTACCATACATATGCCTAGAGGAATCAAAACCTTTATACCTACAGTCCTGCAACAAAGCATATGTGTGAAATGAGACAAATTGACATGATATTTATAAACAACAACTAAAAGCACCAAACCAAGTTTATAAGCTCACCTCATCGTAGATGCTCCCATGAAATGATTGCACTATGTCCCTCAAACTCGTCCAATAATGCAGCCAATCCATTATGATATCCATAAGCCTCCTCTGTTCGCATCGAAGGATGACCCACTATCAACTCTTGCAATAAATATGCAAAACGTTAGATGAACATACATGACGTGCTTAACACAAGAAAATCCAATATGATAGTCCAATCATATCTAGAGGTGTGGTCATCACATCTTTCTGCTGACAATATTGGTCGAGAGTATGTTGCTTCTCATCATGAATCAACTCCCACTCCTCAACATCTAAACATACAGACTTTGATAAGCATGCTTTGAAAGCATCACGAGCCTCGGACCGCCGATGGGACATCACCTCATGTGTCGTGTGTTGAATCCACACCGAGCTGACAATATGATGCCCAAGTGCTGGCCGGTACTCTTCATAGATCGACTCTATGATATAATTTTTGGAATCTTTATCATGTTTACTCTATTTCAACATGACAGAATGTCCAAATTGTATGGAGCAAAGCTTTTGTATGTGCTAATGCATGGACTTTTCAGCTGAATCCATCACTGGAGCTCCATCACGTATACGATACATCTTGGAGTCATCATGGTCATGAGCACCCCAAGGTGTATGTGGAGATGCCATCTGATCCCCTGTGGAGATGTTATGATACATTTATTTATATATTCTAATTTTAATTATGAAACCCCAAGTTTTATTTTTAAATATATAATCCTTAAAAACTATTTTTTCCTAATTTTTTATATATCTAACTATATATATGTAAAAATCCTAAAAATATTAAAGATCTATTTTAACATATATTTAATTAAAATATTTACACATTCTAATTTTTTTCCTAATTTTTACATATACTTAATTATATTAATATTAATCCTAAAGCTTTATTTCGGATGTGTTTGTATGTAAAAACCAAGGATGCAAAAAGTTTGCCTTCATAAGGTCTACTTTGAAGGACACTATTGACATTTGGGAGGAGATAGAATGTGTGAAAGAAATTCAATAAAACTTTTTGTTCTTCAATATCTACATGGACAAAGCATATGAGAAAATTGAGTGTGAGGCTTCACTCTTCAATGAGTGAGGGATTTGGGCCTTGAGAAGAACTTCACCATGATGGTTGCAAGTCTTGTGGTGATGCTTTTACCAAGGTAACCATCAAGTGTCAATTGTCGATTGACCCCCCTTCCTTTTGCAATTGTCACAGATGGCTTCAGTTGCATGGTGGGGCAAAAGTTCAAGGATGGACTAATCAAGGACATTTCCCTTCCCAATACTATAGATCAAGTCATGCTTAGGATGTTTTCAAATGACACTAATGTTCGTCTACGTAACAAACAAGTTAGTTTCAAGACTCTTTGAGAGTCGCTCAAAATCTTTTCTCTTTGTAAGATCCAAGATACATCAGTGTAGCATTATAGCTGAAGCCCTCAATCTCCCACAACTACCCTTCATTTGGAGCAAGGACGCAAAAAGCTTGCCTTCATAAGGTCTACTTTGAAGGACACTATTGACATTTGGGAGGAGATAGAATGTGTGAAAGAAATTCAATAAGACTTTTTGTTCTTCAATATCTACCACAACTACCATTCATCCAGAGCAAGGATGCAAAGAGATTCCCTTTGTAAGATCATTCAACTATTGGCATCTCGATGGGGTTTCAGATCTCCATGGTCAGCATTGGATTGGGTTCTTACTAGTTCAGATGCACAAGCTCAACCATTAAAGGGTATGCAACTTAATGGGATTGAAAACGGTTTTTTTGTCAATAGGTTTATGGTGCCTAGTTCGATCTAATCCCTCTCCTATTCGAGAGAAAGATATATGAAAAGTTGAGGCTCTTTCACGAATTTTTTTATGGATAGGGGATCCTAATAAAAGGGAGGGGGACTCCAAATATTAAGTGTGTTGTTTGTTACCTTCCCAAGGACGATGATGTTCTAGGGATTCTCAATGGTGAGTGCTTTGGCAAACAATCTTGATGCTAAATGGGTGATCAAGACTTGGATGAACGAAATAAGAAATTTGATCGCAATTGATTTTTAAAAACATGTCATCATGTCTTTTACTTGCTCTCCACGGTGAAAATAAGCAGGAGATCATCGTGCTTCTTCTCTCTGCTTATAATGTCTCCCCAAAGGATCTGATCTAGTCGTTTCTATGGGGAAAGCTTGGAAAAACTTGTAATCTCGCGGCATGATCAATCCTCAATGGCAATTAATTGATTGTGTAAAAAAGATGATTCCATTTCGTTTCTTATTTAGAGGATGTCTACAATTAGAGGAGAAGGCATGCTTAGAGCCAAGAACTCTATTCCAGTTGGAATTATCTTTGGAACTATGAAAAAAATGAATGGATGAGACATGATGACAATAATAACACTCATAATGGACTAGGAAGATTTGTGAATTATTCAAAGATGTATTGTGGATTGGGGAGGAGAAAATTTTTTAGATTATTGCATTTCAAGTGCACTCTCCTTCCAAGAGGTGTAATGTGGAACAATGGGATCAATATCGATGACATCCCTAGACTCAATAAAAAAAATAGCCTCCATACCAAATTGACTCTTAAATGGTGCATTCAATTGTCTTGGATGAAATGGGAGCTAAAATTCCAATTCTTTTGTACTCCCCAATTGAAAATTGAACCCTTCTACCACATTCTCCATTCGAGAATTCAGACCAGTGCCAAAGCTCATAGGGTGTGCAACTTCCCTCAATGGTGCAAAAAGATTTCTTTATGTCAAAAGAGGATATCAAACATCTCTTCTTTTGTGTGCCCCAATGGTGAAAGCATTTGGAAAATGATTTAACGGGCCATGCAACTAAGAAATAAATCTCATGGTAACAAGTGATACTATGCAAAAGGCATGCCACTTGATAGCTCTTTGGAATTTTATAAGAGGTGAAGATGTATGAAAGATTTAGAAAGAAGGATGCACTCTCAACTATGGGTGTTCGCCCAAATATTATCAATTATAAAATCCCTAGCCTTTATTGTATTCTATATCCATCATTTTTGTATGATAATCCTATGGTATAATGGAAAGGAGGAATTCAATTGTGTACAAGTTGGAGTATCCAACCCAAGCTAAATTTGTAAGAAAACCTAAAGAGTATTTCTTTTCTTTTTGCTTTTATAATGTGATGATTTTGAATTACAAAAACATGCATAAATCCTAGGATCCCCCTTATCACAAGGATCACATATAGCTGTCATGACACTTATTCTCATCCTACTTGTCATTGTTCATCTACTAAGAGAGAATTATTACAGGCATTGAAGTTTTGTTTGTATGCTTCAACATATCCTTCATCGCTCTCTCCCACACCTAATAGTGGTACCAAAGCTTCATTAAGACGAAAGTATAAGGAAGATTCAATGGATGTTTAAGGAAAGGGGGATATTCTTGCTTTTTCGTATGTTGTACATATTGAAGCACATGTTGCTTACTTGAGAAAGGAACTTGATGATGTATGTATGGTTGAGAATGAGTTAATGAATGTATATTTTACATGCAACAAAGATTTGAAAGGACTAATTCATTTGGTTACAAAAGGATATCCAAATATGCATACTTTTGAGGAGCTTGTGTCTCTTCTTTTGCAAGAAGAGAAATAAAAAATGAATAGAAGTGGTATTATAAGTCAAGATGTGTTATTTGTTGAGAAGTTAGGCTACCCTCTACTTGAATGTAAATCACTACCAATAATATTTAGTTCACGAGATTTTTTTTGGTACTATTGATATATTTTGGTAGTGATGTGTGTGAACACACTTAGGACTGTTGGGGCACTTTTTTCCCTCTTTAGAAGGTTTTTTCCCCTAACTTCTATAGACGCCTATAGCCCTAATGGGTGACGATTTTTGTAAATTCACTTGATAATACATTCAGTATTGCATGTTGTGCTCCAAGCTTCTTCTTCTCCCTTGTGCTAAATGTGTACTTCTCTAGACCTCATGCTCGAAAAATTGGTATCAGAGAAGGTTGCCACTTCATCTAGGGCATCATCAACACCCCTCTCGTCATAGTCTCAAAATCACACGAAAATTGGTGAGCATAATCAAGGAGATTAAGAGTTTAAAACTGCTCCAGTTTGTGGTGCCAAAAATTTGATATCACCTTGTTTCGGCCCCCGAATGCACTATCACTACGCCTATGTAGGCAATTTCATCCTTTTGTGCCAAACATATATACAGGTTTTGGTTTGCCAGTATAAGTGCCTCAAAGTTTTCTATAGGTTTAGTAGAGCTTGATAGGGAAGGTCTCTTCAACTTTTTGAGATGCAATCATTTTTTTGCATCAAGATATTTTAGTCAGTGGCCATGGTTGAAAGCAATAATGTATTCCGTATGTTGGCTATTGCTTATGTACTGGTCTTTATAAATTGCACTTATTGTTTTCTTGTTTTTAGGTCATTCTTGTACATTCCTTTTATGTAATAGAATCCTTGCCTCAATCTATGTGTGTGCTTCTCCTTGATTGTGAGATTATGTGTGTGAGCTTTCTTCCTTATCTCCTTCCTCATGACAACTATACCCATTATGGGCATATATGATGCATCATGTATTGGTAGCAAAAGGGTTGTGGAACATTGTGCAGGGTATTGAAAAATGCTTACCACAACTACGAATACAATTATTGAGGGTGACGTAAATGGTGTTGAAGATGATGATCTTCATATTCCTATTCATGTTGTAGTTCATGTTGCACTTATTGCAGAGTAACTTCAATGGGATGGTAGAGATACTCAAGCACATGTATTGATAGCTTTGTCTATCAAATGTGCCATTATCCCTCACATTCACTCTTACAAAATAGTAAAGGATGTTTGGGATACACTTATCACTTTATACCAAGCAAGAAATGAGGCTTGTGTTGCTTACCTTGGAAAAAAGTTGGAGAGTGAGCATATGAATGAATGATATTCCATGGACACTCTTTTGACAAAGATCAAAGATTTGAAAGAGCAATCGATTTCTACTGATGAAGTCTTGCCAGATAATTCACTTGTGTAGATTCTTAATGGTCTTTCATATTCATATCAAAGTTTTGCTTCTACTCTTTGGTTGATGATGAAAGGAAATCCAAATGCCTTAACATTTGAGGAGTTAGTCTTTGTTTTGTTTCAGGAAGTTCAGTCCAGGTAGAACAGGTCCATTATGTGTGTTGTAGATCAAACTTTCTTAGCTTAGAAGGGCAAAGGTAAATGGATCTCATCTACTAGTAATTAGAAATCTGCTAATGCTACACAATCGAAGAAGGAAGAAAAAGACGAGACGAAAAGAGAAAAAAAAAAAGTTATGAAAATATTGTAAAGAAAATGATAATGTTATAAAGAGTTGTCCAAAATTGGCTACAAAAGAGGCAAAGAAAAAAGGCGTTGTAATGGTTGTTGTAGAGGCTTGTACACCTAAAACAAAGTATGCTAATCTTGTGCAAAATGTTGAATGGGCATTTAAAATTGTTTGCAATAATGACCCATCTTCTCATGAACAGTGTATGTCTATAGTAGACTCAGGTTTGGTACGTTGATAGTGGGGCAACCAAACATATTACCTTGCAATGCAATTTAGTGGGGCAACCAAACATATTACCTCGCAATGCAATTTCTTTAGTTCACTTGAGCCTGTCCCTATAGGGAATATTGTCACATGCACCAACAACTCCTCTTATCTTGTCATGGGATTTGGTAAGATCGTTTTGACTACTGGTGATGGTTGATTTTTCACATTGTCAGATGTTTTGTTTGTGCTAGAGATCAAGAAAAATATATTGTCAGTTTCATCATTCGTCAAGATTAGCTTGGTTGTTAGATTTGGTGATGGCAAACATATAGTTCATGATCTCTAAAATGGAGATGTTATTATTGCTTTTGGCATTTTATATCTTGGGATGTATAAGCTCATAGACTATGCAAAATGTGTGAATGATTCAGCATGTGCAGTTCAAGATTCTCAGGCTATCTAAGATGCAACACTTTGGCATGCCCGCTTTGGTCATCTAAATTTTGCTAGTTTGTTATGCCGGGAGAAATTTGAAATGGTGTCCTCTCGACCCAAACTTGAGGCACCTGGTAAACATGTCTATGAAGGCTATATTTTTGGCAAAATGCAATGTTTCTCCTTCCCAAAGGATGGTTCAGTTTGAGCTACTCAAAAATTGCAGCTTGTTCACAATGATGTTTGTGGTCCTATGCAGACACCTTCTTTTGGGAACTACCTTTACTTCATGGCTTTTATTGATGACTTTTTGATGCATGCATGGGCATATCCATTGAAAGTAAATTCCAAAGTGTTTATGTGCTTCAAACAGTTTTTGGTTTTGGTTGAAAATATGTCAACATGTGAATTAGGCACCCTTCATTTTGATCGAGGGGGGGATACATGTTTTCTTATTTTAATGCATTTCTAGTTGAACGCGTGATAAAACATCAGTGTACAGTGTTGTATACACCTCAACATAATGGAGTTAATGAAAGAAAAAAAATTCTCTCATGGAGATGGTGTTGGAAGTGGGGTGGGCCTCAATAACAATTTTTTCACAGGTTTACAAAATCATCCAACAGATGAACCTTAGCATACACACCTTAAGACCCGAAATGATGACGAGTGAGAGATAGAGAGAATAGAAATGATTTTCAAAGTGTACGATAAGTTAAAGTGCTCACCTACACTTACTTATATTTGAATGTCAAATAACAATGATACAAATTGACAATATCTGAATCTAGGCAGAAATAGGAACTACATGCAAGAGGTTGTGTGCCTAAGAGGTATGATGTGTGAGAGAATATGGAGAATATGAATAGTTTAGAATTGTTTTACAACAAACCCGAATTCTGATTATCTTTAAATTAGAAACTAGTGATTGAGCAAGTGAGGATAGATATAGAATTGTTACTCATAGTATGTTGGTTGATAAGAACTCCTCTAAATGTCTCTAGATGTAGAGCACAACCAAGAGTGTAAGAACTCCTCCTCTAGTTGATCACCTCCAAGATCACCAAAGGTCTCCAATGCTAGAGCTTGTGGAAGCTTGAGTGATGAGCACTTGAGGTGATCTAACAATGAGCTAATGCCCATATTATATAGGACTTAACTCCATCAAAAGCACCTTTTGAAAAGTGCCATCGGTGTTGTAATCTCCACGAAAAAAGCAATCGCCGTTGAATTAATTTTTGAAAAAAAATTCTATGGAAGAAAATACATATCAATGTTTTCCACGATGTGCTGCTTGGGAATCAAACCTAGATGGGTGGTTTGGAAGCACTTTTGCCTAGCCACCACGCCATCATGCTTTTCTTATTGAGATTTTTATAATGACCATGTCATATGCTAGCCATTTTGACATTGTATCCAACAATCCCCCCTTCAACGTCATAATGGTACAAGATTTAATAACAAGCAAAACTTATGATGTCTGCAAATATATCTCTTAACTGATTTCCACTGAATCTTGAGCTGACTGTTCATGAACCTGGATACTTGAGAAATCGCTTAGTGAATGTCTAAAAGTGTATTACATAGATATATTGAGCAACCTACTGTTTGACTATATAATGTAGCATCAAATGGTTATGAATCTGCTTCTGATGGTAATGACACATTGACATCCATAGGTGTCTACATAGGCTTGGAATCTGTCATCTCAAACCTTTCCAATAATTTCTAAATATATTTCTATTGTGTCATGTAGATACACTTATCTCTGTACTTGAACTCAATCCCAAGATAATAATGCAAAATATTGAAGTCATTTACATCAAATGTATGCTTAAGTTGTGCTTTAAAATACTAAAGGTCTGAATATTTGGGACATATCATGATCATATCATCAATATATATGATAATAATAATCAAAACATCTTTCCAATTTCAACATAAAGAGCGGGAGCCACATCTTAGTTTTCAAAACCAATAGATAGAAGATAGAGATGTAAAGCAAGATTACTTGTCAAAGATTATGCAGAAAAGAAAGGTATTGACTATGATGATTCTATTGCACCTACGTCTAGAATGATAGTATTCAGAATAATACTTTATCTTATTGCATTCTTTGGTTTGAAAGTATGCCAATTAGATATCAAAATTACATTTCTCAATGGTGATGTACATGAAGATGTTTGTGTTCAGCAACCAAAAGGTTTTGAAGAGACAAGTAAAGAGCATTTAGTATGCAAGCTTATCAAAGCTTTGTATGGACTGGTTTTCTTTTGATTTTGAAGATCCACTTAACACCAATGGCTTTCTTACATTTTGGTAACTCACAAAGTATACATGTTCGATTCTTATGAATAGAATTGATCTCTTCTTGCATAACTTTCTTCCATACAGGACTATGTAGTGCATCTTGAACATTAGCTGGTTCATTCTCAACTGAATTAAGAGCTAAAATATTATGAATCTCAAAATTTACATGGTCTATTTGTTGTCTCCTTGTTTGACTTCTAGTTCTTCTAGTGTATTCCTTTATACCACTGCCCTTCTAGTTTTGTATAACCACTTTGTCATATCCTTAAAAAGTGATGGAATCCTTTTTGGTTTTTCAATATCTCTTTCTATTGGAACTCTGGAACCTTCTCCAAGTTCATAAGTTGAAATAGGTGCTCATGTAGGTAATGAAACTCTCTCTTCACCTGCATCTCTTAGGGTTTGAGAAGTTTCATCACCCCCTTGTATGGATGAATATAATAATCTGAATTCCTTTTGAAAAATGCATAGTCATCTACTTTTATGAATTTTGGAATCTCTTCCTTCTTATCATAAATCTAACTTTCTACAATATAGGCATTATGTGAGAGTAGGATATCACCTATATCTAGAACATAGAATCTATATCATTTGCTTTCAATTGCATAACCAATAAATATAGTTTTAATGGCTTTTACATCAAGCTGACCACGATCCTTCTTCTCAATGTGAAGAAAAGATGGGGAACTAAAAATTTTGAAGTAACTCACATTGGGCTTCTTCCCATAATAAGCTTCATAGGTATAGTGACCTTCAAAGCTTTTGTGGAAGAATTATTCAGAATGTGATTAGTTGTATGTACTGCATCAAACAAAAACTTGGGAGAAAGCTATTTGGATGACATCATATTACCCATCATCTCAAAAAGTATCCTATTCTTTCTCTTTGCATCATCATTCTGTTCTTGAGTGCAAGCAATAGTGAGTTGATGAGAGATACCTTTGTCTTCAAGAAAAGACTTAAAGTCTTTAGGCAATGTACTCTCCTCCTCTATCACTTCTCAAAATCTAGATCTTTGAATGACTTTCATTTTCAACCATAGCTAAGAATTTCTTAAAAGTAGGAAAAACCTCTGACTTCACTCTAAGTCTGTAAATCCAGGAATATCTTGAAAAATCATCAATGAAAGTAATAAAGTACCTGAAACCTTGAATACAATCTGTTCTCATTGGACCATTCACATGTGAATGTATGATCTACAACTTCCTTGAGGCTGTGATGTATCCATGCTTCTTGAAAGGTAGATTGTGAAGCTTTCCTTCAAGACATCCTTCGCATGACTCTACATCATCTGGTAAACCAAAAGTAGGCAAACTCTCCACCATACCTTGATCTTTGATATGCTTGAGAGTTGTGTAACTGATATGGACAAATATAGCATGCCATAAGTTCATGTTCTCCTTAGGTGTTGTAGACCTAGCAACATTAGCATGACTTATTTTGGATAATACAAACATGCCACTTCTGCTTTCACCTTGAAGTAGACAATGTTCCTCACCAGGTGAGTAGATCTAACATGAATCTTTCTTAAAAACAACTTTATAACCATCTGACAAGAAATTAGAGATAGAGAGTAAATTATTATTAATGTCTCGAACATAAAGAACATTGGAAATTGTGAAATTTCCACCTATCTCAGACTTTAGGTTCACTTCTGCAACACCAACGACATCTAAATTATGACCATCAGCAATGGTCACTCTTCTACCTAAAGAGTTAGTAAGAGAGGAAAATACCTTTCTAAAACCTATCATATGCTTAGTAGCTCCAGAAAAAAAAATCCAAGGATTATCTGAGATTGCATTTAATGCTGCTTGATCAAAAGCTACTTCTTCAATAGTAACACATGCATATGAATCTACCTTTGAAGATCTGGGTTTTGGACCATCTTTAGCACTACTACCTGATGCTTTCTTCTTCTCATCAACAATCCTTGTTTTGCTTTTTGCTATGAAATGATGTGGTTTCTTATATTAATGGCATACTCCTTTCTTTGAATCAGATGTAGTCAAAGATTTTCATTGGGTGTAGAGGAAGTATTAGGGAAGGACTAGAAGACTTAGGATTAGAAGACTTATTTTCCTTCTCGGCTTGCTAACTCTTCTTCTCCTTCTTTGTGTCCCTTCTTCTTCTTTCCCTTTGACAATGATAACATGGCTTCGTCACTCTCTTCCATACTCTTTTGTTGATCTTCATCTTGAAGTATCATGAATTGCAACTCTTCAAATGGAAGTTCTCTATCTCTTGTAGAGAGAGATAAAGAAGTAACAAAAGCACGATATGAGGATGGAAGTGAGTTTAGAAGTGTGTTTACCATCTCTTCATCTGAAATGTTGACTCCAACATTGAGCAATTGATATCATAAATGTTTAAGCTTCAAAATATGTGTCGGAGCTGATTCACCAACTTTCATCCTTGTGCTGCAAGTTGTCTCCTTAAATTAGCTTTCCTAGCATGGTTTCTACTGTGATAGAGATTCTCTAACTCCAACCAAGCTTGATGAGAGGTTCTACATGACCTAATTTGGGGTATAATATGCCACTTGAATCACATAGCAACATATGAAAGTGCTTGTGAATCCCTTGAATCCCATCTAGATTGCTCTTCTGTAGGAAGTAATCTGGTAGTAGTATGGACTCCTAATGATGAAGTAGTTTGTTTTTCTTCACTAACCTCCTATTGAGTAGAAATAGAAGCAGAGGTTCTTCTAGAAGATGAATTTAGCCTCTTCTCTGATTTTTATTGGCCTTGGATAAGTGCCATTTGTTGGAGCTAGACGTCTACAGAAGCACGCCAACAACAAGGAAGAAGAAGAAGCTTGGAGCACAACACACAACACTGAATGTATTACCACTAGAATGTACAAAGATAAGTAGCCCGTTAGGGCAATAGGTGTATATATAAGCCGGGGCAAAAAAAGGGAAAAAAGTGCCCTGGCAGTCCTAGAGTGTTCACACACATCACTACCTAAATATATCAACAAATCCCCCCTGGGAGTGATGCAGTGAACAAGGAGTTGGCACTCATGTATCATGAAGTGCCAAGCTATGTGGAATGAATCCACAAAAGGAAGTAAGCCCAAAGCTTTGCGAAAAGCTTCAAACTTCTCCCTAGGCAGAGCCTTCGTAAAAAGGTCTACAATGTTCTCCTGCATGGGCACATATGCCAAACTGATCTCTCCATCAGAGAACCTCTCCCTGACATAATGATAATGCACCTCAATGTGCTTAGTGTGAGCATGGAACAAAGGGTTCCTCGCAATTTCCAATGCGCTCTGGCTATCAGTGAAGATGGTGGTGGTAGAAGACTGACCAACACCCAAATCAGCCATAAGGCGTCTAAGCCACACACACTCAACAGTTGTTGTGGAAGCTGCCCTATACTCAACCTCACAACTATAAGTGGCCACAGTAGGTTGCTTCTTGCTCAACCAAGATATGCATGAGCTACCAAGCATGAAGCAAAAACCACTAGTGGACACATGGGTGTCATAACAACCAGCCCAATCACTGCCAAAAAAAGCTTGCAAATATGGCGATAGTGATCCCCCCTTGGGATAAAACAACCCAAGTATCCAGGTACCACTCAAGTAGTGAAAGATGCGCTTAACTACCTACCAATGCTTGACACCTAGGCAATGCATAAACATGCTCATTTATGAGATAGAAAACTGAATATATAAGTAATGCATAAGTAAATCAAGCATCCAATAGCCTGCTGATAGAGAACAACATCAAATGCATCCCGAGCATCATGAAGACTCAATCGTAAACCTGTCTCCATAGGAGTGACGATAGGCTTACAATCTTCAAGGCCAAAACACTACAATAATGTGTCAATATATTTCATTTGACAGTAAAGCCATTCCACCATCAACTTTCATAATTTGAATGCCTTGATGTAAATGCCCCAAATCAAAAATCTCAAGTGAGGCATGTAAATCAGCCTTGAAATTAGCGATATGCTGCTCATGAGGACCAATGAGCAGCATGTCATCAACATACACCACAATGATAAGAAGCACATCATTAGCACGCTTAACATATAAGGTGCTTTCAATTGGACTATTCTCAAAACCATGTGCAATCAGATAGGCATGTATCTTTTCATAACAAGCACGTGGTGCTTGCTTTAAACCATATAATGCCTTCTTTAACTTGCACACTTGGTTTTCATGCTCTTTCTCCACAAAGCCATGGGGCTAAAAAACATACACTTCTTCATGAAAGTCACCATTCAAAAATGCTATTTTAATGTACAACTGATGTACATTCCAACCATGATGTGGTGCAAGTGCACAGATCCTACGAACAATAGTCATTCGACAAGTAGGTACAAAGGTTCATCAAAATCAATGCCTCTTTCCTGCGCATAACCCTTTGCAACAAGCCTAGTCTTATACCTGTCAATTGTTCCATAAAGTTTATTCTTCAACTTGTATACCCACTTAGTGCCAACTGTTGGAGTTGGACGTCTGCGGAAGCATGCGAATAGCACAAGGAAGAAGAAGAAGCTTGGAGCACAACACACAATACTGAATGTACTACTAGAGAGTGTACAAAGATAAGTAGCCCATTAGGGCAATAGGAGTATATAAAAGCTGGGGAAAAAAAAAACCTCCTAAAGAAGGAAAAAAGTGCCCCGATGGTCCTAGTGTGTTCACACACATCACTACCTAAATATATCAACAAATCCCCCCTAGGAGTGATGCGGTGAACAAGGAGCTGGCACTCATGTATAAGGAAGTGCCAAGCTATGTGGAAATCACTCCACAAAAGGAAGTAAGCCCAAAGCTTTGTGGAAAGCTTCAAACTTCTCCCTAGGCAGAGCCTTCGTGAAAAGGTCTGCAATGTTCTCCTGCATGGGCACATATGCCAAGTTGATCTCCCCAGTAGAGAACCTCTCCCTAACATAGTGATAATGCACCTCAATGTGCTTAGTGCAAGCATGGAACACAAGGTTCCTCGCAAATTGCCAATGCGCTCTGGCTGTTAGTGAAGATGGTGGTGGCAGAAGTCTGACCAACACCCAAATCATCCATAAGGCGTCTGAGCCACAGACACTCAACAGTCGCTGTGAAAGTTGCCCTATACTCAGCCTCACAAAAAGTGTCCATAGTAGGCTGCTTCTTGCTCAACCAAGATATACATGAGCTACCGAGCATGAAGCAAAAGCCACTAGTGGACACATGAGTGTCATAGAAACCATCCCAATCAGAGTCATAAAAAGCATGCAAATCTGGCGGTAGTGATCCCCCCTTGGGATAAAACAACCCAAGTAGTCGAGTACCACTCAAATAGCAAAAGATGTGCTTAACTGCCTTTCAATGCTTGACTCCTGGGCAATGCATAAACCTGCTCATCTGTGAGACAACAAACTCAATATCTGGCCGAGTAATGCATAAGTAAATCAAGCATCCAACAACCTGCTGATAGAGAACAACATCAAATACATCTCCAGCATCATGAAGACTCAATCGTAAACCTGTCTCCATAGGAGTGGCAATAGGCTTACAATCTTCAAGGCCAAAACGCTACAATAATGTGTCAATATATTTCGTTTGACACAAAGCAATTCCACCATCAACTTGCATAAACTGAATGCCCAAATAGTGATGCAAATGCCCCAAATCAGACATCTCAAATGAGGCATGCAAATCAGCCTTCAAATCAGCAATATGCTTCTCAATAGGACCAGTGAGTAGCATATTGTCAACATAGACAACAATGATGAGAAGCACATCATTAGCACGCTTAACATATAAGGTGCTTTCAGTTGGAGTGTTCTCAAAACCATGTGCAATCAGATAGGCATGTATCTTCTCATACCAAGCACGTGGTGCTTGCCTTAAACCATATAATGCCTTCTTTAACCTACACACCTGGTTTTCATGCCCTTTTAGCACAAAGCCATGAGGTTGAAAAACATACACTTCTTCATGCAAGTCACCATTCAAAAATGTTGTTTTAATGTCCAACTGATGTACATTCCAACCATGATGAGCTGCAAGTGCACAGATGCTCCGAACAGTAGTCATATGGCATGTAGGTGCAAAGGTCTCATCAAAATCAATGCCTCTTTCTTGTGCATAACCCTTGCAACAAGCCTAGCCTTATCCTTGTCAACCGTACCATCAAATTTACGCTTCAGCTTGTATACCCACTTAGTGCCAATGGCTTTCTTGCCAGGAGGCAAGTCACATAAAGACTAAGTACCATTCTTCATTATAGCATCATATTCAGATTGCATAGCAGCCATCCAATTTTCTGAATTTTGTGCTTCATCAAACAAAACAGGCTCATTCTCATCACAGAGACTGGATGCAGCCATAGCATAGCAATCTGATGCAAAAGAGGCACTATGAGAGCCTGAACGAGTACGATATGACAAAGGTGCATCTAATTTGTTGTCACGCAAGGTCTGCACCAGCCATTTTGGCATAGTTCTTGCCTGCTCAATATCAGCTCTCTCATCAATAAGTGCATCATGTACATCTGCATCAAAAATGGAATTATCTGCATCATCACATGAAACCTGCAAAGGTTGAGAAGTTTCCTCATTAGGACTAGCACTAGACTGTCCACCTGTAAAAAGAGGCAGCAAATTAGTATCATACATGTCTTTGGAGCTAACAGATGTCTCCTTAGTACATGAAAGCAATGGCTGAATAGCATCTTCCACAAAAACAACATTACGGATAACCAGAATGCGTTTAGTCTGTGGATGATACAGACAATAGCCTTTACTTTCAGAACTGTACCCAACAAAAATACATTTTACTGCTTTATCATCCAATTTTTTGCGATGTTGTTCAGGCACTAATGCATATGCCAAACAACCAAAAACACGCAGATGAGCAATAGATGGCTTGCAGTCATGCCAAGCCTCATATGGAGTGATAGACTGTAGCGCTTTAGTGGGACACCTATTCAGTACATATGCTGCACACATGACAGCCTCAAGCCAGAAACTATGTGGTAAAGCTTGACTCTTGACCATACACTTCCCCATCTCCATGAGTGAACTATTCTTTCGTTCAACAAATCCATTCTATTGAGGTGTATATGGCAGTGTACACTGGTGTTTTATCCCACGTTTAACCAAAAATGCATTAAAATTAGAAGACATATCCGATCAGAATGGAGGGTGCCCATTTTACATGCTCTCAGATTTTCAACCAAAACCAAAAACTATTTGAAGCACATGAACACTCCGGACTTTGCCTTCAATGGATATACCCATGCATGCGTGGAAAAATCATCGATGAAAGTCACGAAGTAAAGATAATTCCCAAAAGAAGGTGTCTGCATAGGACCACATACATCATTATGTACAAGCTGCAATTTCTGAGTAGCCCGAACTGAAGCATCTTTTGGAAAGGATGAACGCTGCATTTTGCCCAAAATACAGCCTTCACAAACATGTTTTCTAGGTGCCTCAAGTTTGGCCAAAGAGGACACCATTTCAGATTTTTGCAGGCATAGCAAACTAGCAAAATTCAGATGGCCAAAGCTTTGCATCTGACATAGCTTGAGAATGATTTTCTGCACATGCTAAATCATTTACAGATCTTTCATAGTCTATGAACTTATATAGCCCATGAAATAAAATGCCAGAAGCAATAATCACATCGCCATTTGACAGATCATGAATTGTACACCTGTCATCAACAAATTTCACAACCAAGCCAATCTTGGCTTATGCAGAAACTAATAACCGGTTCTTCTTGATCCCTGGCACAAATAAAGCATCTGACAAAGTGAAAGAACTACCATCAGCAATAGTCAAAATGATCTTACCAACTCCCATAACAGGATAAGAGGAGTTGTTGGCGCATGTAACAATATTCCCTGTAGGGGCAGGCTCAAGTGAAGAGAAGAAACTACGTTGCGAGGTAATATGTTTGGTCGCCCCACTGTCAAAATACCAAACATCTGAGTCTACTGCAGACATGCACTGCTCATGAGAAGATGGGTCAAAAGTGCAGATAGTAATAAACGCCCATTCTTCTTCCTGCATAAGATTAGAAGACTCTGTTTTTGGTGTAGAGGCCTCTCCAACAACCATTCCAGCCTCTTTCTTCTTTGCCTCTTTAGCAGCCAGTTTTGGACAGTTCTTTATGATATGATCATTCTCTTTAAAGTACTTACAAAACAATTTTTGCTTTTTTGATTTCTTCTCATCTTTATCTTCATTCTTTGAATGTGCAAAATTACCAGATTTCTGCTTACTAGTTGAAGAGATCCATTTTCCTTTGCCTTTCTGACTAGCTAGGAAAGCTTGATCTGCAACTCGCATAATGGACCTATTCTGCCTAGACTGATCTTCCTGCAACAGAACAAAGACTAACTCCTCAAATGATAAGGCATTTGGATTGCCTTTCATCATCAACTTAAGAGTAGAAGCAAAACTCTGATATGAATTAGGAAGACCATTCAGAATGGTCTGCACAAGTGAGCTATCTGGTATAACCTCATCAGCAGAAATCAACTGTTCCTTCAAGTCTTTGATCTTCGTTATGAAACTGTCCATAGAATCACCTTCATTCATGTGCTCACTCTCCAACTGTTTTTGGAGGTAAGCAACATGAACCTCATTCCTAGCTTGATACAATGTGGTAAGTGTATCCCAAGCATCCTTAGCTATTCTACAAGAGCGAATGTGAGGAATAATGGCACATTTGACAGACAAAGCTATCAATGCATGTGCTTGGGCATCTTTGCCATCTTAGCGAATCTGCTCTGTAGTAGGTGCAGCAGAAACCGCAGCACGAATAGGAATATGCAGAATATCATCATCTTCGACACCTTCTGCATCAACTTCAGTACCTGCAATTATAACAGTTGCAGGTGTGATAGGATGTTTTTCGACACCTTGCACAATGTTCCACAGTCCTTTTGCAACCAACATATGTTGCATCATATAAGCCCATAATAGGTAGTTGGTACCATCCAACTTATCCTCAACAACCAAAATACAGAATACATCACTGCTTTCAGCCATGGCCAGTGACTTAAATACCTTGATGCAAAAAATTGACTGTATCTCAAAAAGTTGAACAGAACTGCCCCGACGAATTTTGCTAGACCTGTAGTAGACTTCGAGATGTTTATACTGGCGAAGAGAAACTGGTATATACCTTTGGCACAAAAAGACAAAATAGCCTACACAAGCACTGTGATAGTGCGTTCAGAGGCTGAAACGAGCTTAGATCGCGATTTTGGCACCACATAGCAAAGTTGTTTTGATATCGAAAACACGTTGAGTATGCTCACCAAAATTCGTGCGATTCTGAGACTGTAACTGGAGGAGTATCGAGGGCACCCTAGATGAAGCGATGACCTGCTCTGATACCAATTATTGGAGTTAGACGTCTGCAGAAGCATGCAAACAACACAAGGAAGAAGAAGAAGCTTGGAGCACAACACACAATACTGAATGTATTACTAGAGAGTGTACAAATATAAATAGCCCATTAGGGCAATAGGCATATATACAAGCTAGGGGAAAAAAACCTCCTAAAGAGGGAAAAAAGTGCCTCGGTGGTCCTATTGTGTTCACACACATCACTACCTAAATATATCAACACTAATCGCCTTCTTTCCAGAAGGCAATTCACATAAAGACCAGGTACCAATTTTCATGATAGCATCATATTCAGATTGCATTGCAACCATCAAGTGTTCAAAATTTTGTGCTTCATTAAAGAAATAGGTTCAATCTCATCACAAAGACTAGATGCAACCATATCATAGCAATCTGATGCAAAAGAGGCACTAAGAGAGCCTGAACAAGTACAATATGATAGAGGTGCATATAATTTACTGTCATGCAAAGTTTGCACCAGCCATTTTGGCGTAGTTTTTGCATCCTCAATATCGATTCTCTCATCAACAAGTGCATCATGCAAATTTGCATCAGAAATGGAATGATCTACATCATCACGTGAAACCTAGAATGGCTGAGACGTTGCCTCATTAGGACCAGCACTAGACAGTCCACCTATAAAAAGGGGCAACAAAGTATCATACATGTCTTTGGAGCTAACAGATGTCTCCTTCGTACATGAAAGTAAGGGCTCAATAGCATCTAAAAAAAAAACAACATCATGGCTAACCAGAATGCCTTTAGTTAGTGGATGATATAGATGATAGCCTTTGCTCTCATATGCGAGACAACAAAAAACACGCAGATGAGAAATAGATGGTTTGGGACCATGCCAAGCCTCATATGGAGTGATAGGCTGCAGCAGTTTAGTGGGACACCTTTTAAGTACATATGCTGCACACATAACAACCTTAAGCCAAAAACTATGTGGTAAAGCATACACCTCGCCATCTCCATGAGTGACTTGTTCTTCCGTTTAGCAACTCCATTTTGTTGAGTTGTATATGGCACTGTACATTGATGTTTTATCCCACGTTCAGCCAAAAATGCATTAAAGTCAGAAGACCTATATTCCCCCCCTTAATCAGAACGGAGTGTGCCCATTTTACATGCTGTCAGTTTTTCAACTAAAACCAGAAAGTGTTTGAAGCACATAAACACTTCGGACTTTGATTTCAATGGATATACCCATGCACGCCTGGAAAATCATCAATGAAGGTCATGAAGTAAAGATAATTTCCAAAAGAGGGTGTCTACATAGGATGACAGACATCACTGTGAACAAGCTGTAATTTCTAAGTAGCTCAAACTGAACCATCTTTTGGAAAGGAGGAACACTTCATTTTGCACAAAATACAGCCTTCACATACATGTTTATCGGGTGCCTCAAGTTTGGGCAAAGAGGACACCATTTCAAATTTCTGCAAGCTTAGCAAACTAGCAAAATTGAGATGACCAAAGCATGCATGCCAAAGCTTTGCATTTGACATAGCCTGACAATCGTGTATTGCACATGCTGAATCATTCATAGATCTTTCATAGTCTATGAGATTATACAACCCACTACATAAAATGCCAAAAGCAATAATCACCTCGCTATTTGACAGATCATGAATTGTACACCTGCCATCAACAAATTTCACAACCAAGCCAATCTTGGCTAAAGCCGAAACTGATAACACATTCTTCTTGATCCCTGGCACAAATAAAGCATCTGACAATGCAAAAGGACTACCATCAATAGTAGTCAGAATGGTCTTACCAACTCCCATAATAGGATAAGAGGAGTTGTTGGTGCATGTAACAGTATTCCCTGTAGGGGCAGGCTCGAGTGAAGAGAAGAAACTGTGCTGCGAGGTAATATGTTTGGTCGCCCCTCTATCAAAGTACCAAACATACGAGTCTACTACAGACATGCACTGCTCATGAGAAGATGGGTCAAAAATATAGAGAGTAGTAAATGCCCATTTTTCATCCTGCACAAGATTAGCAGACTCTGTTTTCGGTGTAGAGGCCTCTGCAATAACCATTTTGACCTCTTTCTTCTTTGCCTCTTTAGCAGCCAATTTTTGAAAGCTCTTAATGACATGATCATTTACTTTATGATATTTGCAAAACAATTTCTGTTTTTCTTGTTTCTTCTCATCTTTTTCATCCTTCTTCGAATGTGGAGAATTAGCAGATTTTTGCTTACTAGTAGAAAGCTCCATTTTCCTCTACCCTTTTGACTGGCCAAGAAAGCTTGATCTTTAACATGCATAATAGACCTGTTCTGCCTAGACTAATCTTCTTGCAATAGAATAGAAAGTAACTCTTCAAATGTTAAGGCATTTGGATTGCCTTTCATCATCAAACGAAGAGTAGAAGCAAAACTCTTATATGAATCGGGAAGACCATTCAAAATTGTTTGCACAAGTGAACTGTCAGGAAGGACTTCATCAACAGAAATCAATTGTTCCTTCAAATCCTTGATCTTTGTTAGAAAATTGTCCATATAATCACCTTCATTTATGTTCTTACTCTCTAACCGTTTTAGGAGGTAAGCAACATGATCCTCAATCTTATCCTGATACAATGTGGTAAGTGTATTCCAAGCATCCTTAACTATTCTGCAAGAGTGAATGTGAGGAATAATGGCATGTTTGACAAATAAATCTATCAATGCATGTGCCTAAGCATCTCTGCCATCCCAACAAATTTTCTCTATAGTAGGTGCAACAAAAACAATAGCACGAATAGGAATCTGCAAAATGTCACCACCTTCTACACCATCTGCATCAGCATGAGTAGCTGTATTTACAGTACCTGTGTCCACAGGTGTAATGGTACGTTTTTCAACACCCTGCATAATATTCCACAATCCTTTTGTGACCAATACATGACGCATCATATAATCCCACAATGGATAATTGGTACCATCCAACTTATCCTTAATAACCAGTATACGAAATACATCATTGCTTTCAGCCACGGCCATTGACTAAAATACCTTGATGCAGAAAGATGATTGTATCTAAAAAAGTTGAACAAGACTACCCAAACGAGTTTTGCTAGACCTATAGCAGACTTTGAGCCGCTTATATTGGCGAACCGAAAGTGGTATATGTTGATATATTTAGGTAGTGATCTGTGTGAACACACTAGGACCGCCGGGGCACTTTTTTCCCTCTTTAGGAGGTTTTTTTCCCCGGGCTTGTATATATGTCTATTTTCCCTAGTGGGCTACTTATCTTTGTACATTCTCTAGTAATACATTCAATATTGTGTGTTGAGCTCTAAGCTTCTTCTTCTTCCTTGTGCTGTTGGCATGCTTCCGTAGATGTCTAACTCCAACAACTGGTATCAGAGCAAGTTGTCGCTTCATCTAGGGCATCATCGACACTCCTTTGGTCATAGTCTCAGAATTGCAAGAAATTTAGTACGTATACTCAAGGTGTTTCAGAGATCAAAACAACTTTGTTATGTGGTGCCAAAATTGCGATATAAGCTCGTTTTGGCCTCCGAATGCACTATCGTAGTGCTTATGCATGCTATTTTGTCTTTTTGTACCAAAGGTATATACAAGTTCTTGTTCACCCATATAAGCATATCAAACTCTGCTACAGGTCTAGGTCTCGGTAGTTCTGTTCAACTTTTTGAGATACACTCAATTTTTTGCATCAAGGGATTTTAGTTACCGGCCATGGCTGAAAGTAGTGATGTATTCCGTATGTTGGCTATTGAGGATAAGTCGAATGGTACCAACTACCCGTTATGGGCTTATATGATGCAACATGTATTGGTTGAAAAAGGACTATGGAGCATTGTGCAGGGTGTTGAAAAAAATCCTATCACACCTGCAACTGTTACAACTCCAGGTACTGAAGCTGATGCAGAAGGTGTCAAAGATGATGATATTCTGTATATTCCTATTCATGCTGCGGTTTCTGTTGCACCTACTAAAGAGCAAATTTGTTGGGATGGCAGAGATGCCCAGGCACATGCATTGATAGCTTTGTCTGTCAAACGTGCAATTATTCCTCACATTCGCTCTTGCAGAACAGCTAAGGATGCTTGGGATACACTTACCACATTGTACCAAGCTAGGAATGAGGCTCGTGTTGCTTACCTCTGAAAATAGCTGGAGAGTGAGCACATGAATGAAGGTCATTCTATGGACAATTTTCTAACAAAGATCGAAGACTTGAAGGAACAGTTGATTTCTGCTGATGAGGTTATACCAGATAGCTCACTTGTGCAGACCGTTCTGAATGGTCTTCCTGATTCATATCAGAGTTTTGCTTCTACTCTTCCATTGATGATGAACAACAATCCAAATGCCTTGTCATTTGAGGAGTTAGTCTCCGTTCTATTGCAAGAGGATCAATCCAGGCAGAATAGGTCCACTATGCGTGTTGCAGATCAAGATTTCTTGGCTAGTCAGAAGGGCAAAGGAAAATGGAGCTCTTAACGAGTAAGCAGAAATCTGCTAATTCTGCACAATCAAAGAGGGAAGACAAGGATGAAAAGAAATAAAAAGAGCAGAAATTGTTTTGCAAGTGCTGCAAAGGAAATGATCATATCATAAATAACTGTCCAAAATTGGCTGCTAAAGAGGCAAAGAAGAAAGAGGCTAGAATGGTTGTTGGAGAGGCCTCTACACAAAAAACAGAGTCTGCTAATCTTGTGTAGGAAGAAGAATGGGCGTTTACTAGTGTTTGCAGTTTTGACCCATCTTCTCATGAGCAGTGCATGTCTAAAATAGACTCAGATGTTTGGTACTTTGACAGTGGGGCAACAAAACATATTACCTGAAAATGCAGTTTCTTCTCTTCACTCGAGCGTGCCCCTATAGGGAATACTGTTACATGTGCCAACAACTCCTCTTATCCTGTTATGGGAGTTGGTAAGATCATTGTGACTACTAGTGTTGGTAGTTCTTTCACTTTGTCAGATGCTTTGTTTGTGCGAGGGATCAAGAAAAATCTGTTCTCAGTTTCTGCATTAGCTAAGATCGGCTTGGTTGTGAAATTTGTTGATGACAGATGTACAATTCATGATGTGTCAAATGGCGACGTGATTATTACTTCTGGCATTTTATGTCGTGGGCTGTATAAGCTCATAGACTATGAAAGATCTGTAAATGATTTGGCATGTGCAGTACATGATTCTCAGGCTATGTCAGACGCAAAGATTTGGCATGCACGCTTTGGTCATCTGAATTTTGCTAGTTTGTTATGCCTACAGAAATCTGAAATGGTGTCCTCTTTGCCCAAACTTGAGGCACCTGGAAAAGATGTTTGTGAAGGCTGTATTTTGGGCAAAGTGAAGTGTTCGTCCTTTCCAAAAGATGGTTCAGTTCGGGCTACTCAGAAATTGCAGCTTGTACATAGTGATGTCTTTGGTCCTATGCAGACACCTTCTTTTGGAAATTATCTTTACTTCGTGACTTTCATCGATGATTTTTCCAGGCATGCATGGGTATATCCATTGAAGGCAAAGTCTGAAGTGTTCATGTGCTTCAAACAATTTTCGGTATTGGCTGAAAATCTATGAGCATGCAAAATGGGCACCCTCCATTTTGATCGAGGGGGGGAATATATGGCTTCTGATTTTAATGCATTTCTAGCTAACCGTGGGATAAAACACCAGTGTATAGTGATGTATACACCTCAACAGAATGGAGTTGCTTAACAAAAGAATAGGTCACTCATGGAGATGGCGAGGTGTATGGTGAAGAGTCAAGCTTTACCACATAGTTTTTGGCTTGAGGCTATCATGTGTGCAACATATGTACTGAATAGGTGTCCTCCCACTAATGAGCTACAGTCTATCACTCCATATGAGGCTTGGCATGACTGCAAGCCATCTATTGCTCATCTGCGTGTTTTTGGTTGTTTGGCATATGCATTAGTGCCTGAACAACATCCCAAAAAATTGGATGATAAAGCAGTAAAATGTATTTTTGTTGGGTATAGTATTGAACGTAAAGGCTATCGTCTGTATTGAACGCATTCTGGTTAGCCGTGATGTTGTTTTTGTGGAAGATGCTATTCAGCCATTGCTTTTATGTACTAAGGACACATCTGTTAGGTCCAAAGACATGTATGATACTTTGTTGCCTCTTTTTATAGGTGGACAGTCTAGTGCTGGTCCTGATGAGGCAACTTCTCAGCCTTTGCAGGTTTCATGTGATGATGTAGATCATTCCATTTCTTATGCAGATTTACATGACACACTTATTGATGAGAGAGTTGATATTAAGGAGGCAAAAACTATGCCAAAATGGCTGGTGTAGACTTTGCGTGATAGCAAATTAGATGCACCTCTGTCATATCATAATCGTTCAGGCTCTCATAGTGCCTCTTTTGCATTAGATTGCTATGCTATGGCTGCATCTAGTCTCTATGATGAGAATGAACCTGATTCTTTTGATGAAGCACAAAATTCAGAAAATTGGATGGATTCTATGCAATCTGAATATGATGCTATCATGAAAATTGGTACCTGGTCTTTATGTGACTTGCCTCCTGGCAAGAAGGCCATTGGCAGTAAGTGGGTATACAAGCTGAAGCATAAACCTGATGAAACAATTGACAAGTATAAGGCTAGGCTTGTAACAAAGGGTTATGCGCAGGAAAGAGGCATTGATTTTGATGAAAGCTTTGCTCCTACTTGCTAAATGACTATTGTTCGTAGCATCTGTGCACTTGAAGCTCATCATGGTTGGATTATACACATTTCTGAATGGTGACTTTTATGAAGAAGTGTATGTTTTTTAGCCCCATGGCTTTGTCTAGAAAGGGCATGAAAACTAGTTGTGCAGATTAAAGAAGGCATTATATGGTTTAAAGCAAGCACCGCATGCTTGGTATGAAAAGATACATGCCCATCTGATTGCACATGGTTTTGAGAACAATCCAACTGAAAGCACCTTATATGTTAAGCGTGCTAATGATGTACTTTTGATCATGTGGTTTATGTTGATGACATGGTGCTCACTGGTCCTCATGAGAAGCATATTGCTCATTTTAAGGCTGATTTACATGCGTCATTTGAGATGTCTGATTTGGGGCATTTGCATCACTATTTGGGCATTCAATTTATGCACGTTGATGGTGGAATGGATTTGTGTAAAACGAAATATATTGACACATTATTGCAGATTTTCGGCCTTGAAGAGTGTAAGCCTATTGCCGCTCCTATGGAGACAGGTTTGCGATTGAGTCTTCACGATGCTGGAGATGCATTTGATGTTGTTCTCTAAAAGCAGGCTCTTGGATGCTTGATTTACTTATGCATTACTCGGCCACATATTCAGTTTGTTGTCTCATATATGAGCAGGTTTATGCATTGCCCAAGTGTCAAGCATTGGTAGGCGGTTAAGTGCATCTTTCGCTACTTGAGTGGTAGTCGACTACTTGGGTTGTTTTATCCCAAGGGGGGATCACTACCGCCAGATTTGCATGCTTTTTCTGACTCTGACTGGGCTGGTTGCTATGGCACTCGTGTGTTCACTAATGGCTTTTGCTTCATGCTTGGTAGCTCATGTATATCTTTTTTGAGCAAGAAGCATCCTACTGTGGCCACTTCCAGTTGTGAGGTTGAGTATAGGGCAGCTTTCATAGCTACTGTTAAGTGTGTGTGGCTCAGACGCCTTATGGCTGATTTGGGTGTTGGTGAGTCTTCTGCCACCACCATCTTCACTGATAGTCAGAGCGCATTGGCAGTTGCAAGGAACCCTGTGTTCCATGCTCGCACTAAGCACATTGAGATGCATTATCATTATGTTAGGGAGAGGTTCTCTACTGGGGAGATCAGCTTGGTATATGTGCCCACGCAGGAGAACATTGCATACCTTTTTATGAAGGCTGTGCTTAGGGAGAAGTTTGAAGCTTTCCGCAAAGCTTTGGGCTTACTTCCTTTTGTGGATTGATTCCACATAGCTTGCACTTCCTTATACATGAGTTTTAGCTCCTTGTTCATCGTATCACTCCCAAGGGGGAATTTTTGATATATTTAGGTAGTGATCTGTGTGAACACACTAGGACCGTTGGGGCACTTTTTTCCCTCTTTAGGAGGTTTTTTCCCCCCGGCTTGTATATACGTCTATTTTCCCTAGTGGGCTACTTATCTTTGTACATTCTCTAGTATTACATTCAGTATTGTGTGTTGAGCTCCAAGCTTCTTCTTCTTCCTTGTGCTGTTCGCGTGCTTCCACAGATATCTAACTCCAATAGTATATATCTTTGGGACAAAAAGATGAAATAGGCTGCATAAGCAGTGTAATAGTGCCTTTGGAGACTAAAACAAGCTCAGATTATGATTTTGGCACCATAAAGTGAAGCTTTTTTTATCTCCTAATCACCCTAAGTATACATTATTTTGTGTGATTCTAAGACTATGACCGGAGGAGTTTCGACGATGCCCTAGATGATGCGGTGCCCTGCTCTGATGGAAGAAAAAGCTTCGAGCACAAGACACAATACTGAATGTATTACCACTAGAATCTACAAAGATAAGTAGCCCGTTAGGGCAATAGGCATATCTATAAGTCGGGGGAGAAAAACCTCCTAAAGAGGGAAAAAAGTGCCCCAGTGGTCCTACCGTGTTCACGCACATCACTACCTAAATATATCAAAACCATTGACAATATTACGTGAGTCTTTTAATACAAACATATTCATCATCATAAAACTCCACATTGGATAGTTAGACATTGCCTCAAGCTTGTCTTCATTCCCAAGTCTATAATCACTCATCTTATTAAGGATGTATGCCAACTATGCTTTGATACCAAATGTTGGAAGTGGGGTGAGAGAGAATATGGAGAATATGAATAGTTAAGAACTGTTTTATAGCAAACCCAAATTTTGATTATCTCTAAATCAGAAACTATCGAATGAACAATTGAGGATAGATGTAGACTTGTTACTCACAATATGTTGGCTAACATGAACTCCTCTAGATGTCTCGAGATATAGAGCACAACTCCTCCAAGGGTGTAAGAACTCATTCTCTAATTGATAACCTCCAAGATCATCGAAGATCTCCAACACTAGAGCTTGTGGAAGCTTGAGTGATGAGCAGTTGAAATGACCTAATAATGATACAATGCCCATATTACATAGGATTTAACTCCATAAAAAAGCACCTTGTGAAAAGTGCCATTGGTGCTGCGACTTTCACACAAAAAGTAATCAGTGCCGAATAAATTTTTGCAAAAAAAATCTATTTAAGAAAACACATATCATTTTTCTTTTGCACTGCATTGCTTGGGAATCGAACCCAGATGAATGATTTGGAAGCGCCTTTGCCTAGTCACCATGCCCCCTTGATTTTTGTATTGAGAGGTTTATAATGACCATATCATATGTTGGCCATTCTGACATTGTATCCAATAGATGGTGAGGTGTATGGTCAAAGGTCAAGCTTTACCACATAGCTTATACCTTGAGGTTGTTATGTGTGCAACACATGTACTTAACAGGTGTCCCACAAAATCACTACAATCTATCACTCCATATGAGGCTTGGCATGGTTGCAAGCCATCAATTGCTCATATGTGTGTTTTTGGTTGTTTGGCATATGCATTAGTGCTACTTTCGCATGGAAATTCACAAGAAGATATTTATGTGAAGCAACGTCTTAGATTTGTCATCAAAGGTCAAGAGCATATGGCTCAGCACTTGCATAAGACCTTGTATGGACTTAACCAAGCTGTGCATGCATGGTATGACAAAATACATAAGCACTTGGTTGATCTTGGTTTTGCATTTAGACTGATTGGAATTAGCACACTTTATGTATGCAAAGATGGTTCTAAGCTTATAGTGCTTGTCCTTTATGATTGTGACATTCTCTTAGCTAGATCATGTGATGAGAAATTTGACATGCTATTTGGCATCCAATTGAGGGGTGAATTTTTTGTGCATCAAGCATAGTATATCAAGAGACAAGTTCAACTTTTTTTTTTTGAGGATTACAAGCCTATTTCAACACCACAATTCAAGATGCAAATGATATATTTGATACTTCTCTTTATCAACAAGATGTTAAATGTTTGATATATCCATGTAACATAAGGCTGCACATGCAATATGCAATTTACTAGTTGAGTCAATTTATGCATAGCCCTGGCACTAAGAATTGAGAAGTGGTTAAATTTGTATTTAGTACTCAAAGGCATTTTGAATTTGGATCTCTTTTATGGTAGAGATGATCAACCATGTGTTTGCATGGTTTTATAGATGGCGATTGGACTAGTTGTTATGATGCATGAGTGCCCACTAATGGTAATTGCTTTTTCCTTGGAGGATTATGCATATCTTAGTTGACTAAGAAGCAATTTAGAGTGACCACATTGATTTTTGAAGATGAGTACATGTTAGTATTCATGTTTATAGTGGAGTGTACATAGTTGAGACACTCATTAATGGATCTACACATGGATATTGATGTATCTACATATATTCTCATTGATAGTCTGAGTGCATTGGTGAGAAATCTAGTGTTTCATGTGCACATTAAGAACATTGAGGTTGATTATCATTATGTTAGAGAGTGTCTTCATGAAGAAGATATTGATATGATATGTGTGCCTACAAAGACAATGTAATATACATATTCACCAAAGCTCTTCCATGGAAAAGTTTAAGGCTTTTTGCAAAGGTTTAGGCTTATTATCTAGAGCACGCTAATCTATTGCTCACTGTATGTGATCACACTTATGTGGTAATTTTAATGTAGAGCTAGCAATAATTTTTTTCCCATGTAACTACATATACACAACATATGTGTATGTTGTGGTACATCGTAATCATGGATTCATGTACAACTCTCACTACACTTATTATCATACTACTTATCATTGTTAATTGGCAAGAGATAGCTACTCTAGCTATCACATGTCTATATGTGTCAATCTTCTTCTTTACCCTTGTGTGCTTTTCATCATATATTTGTCACTCTCTCCCATACCCAATAAAATCAACAAAAGGGATTTGTATTGAGACTAAATGAAATGGTTTAGTGATCTTTACCTACTATTGATTCTCTCATGTATTTATTTAAGGAAATCACATTTTCAAATCCATCATTGATCTTTGGGAAGGAATCTAATATGCTTTAAAGTTCCAAATTAAATTTTATTCTTCAGTATTGACTTTTTAAATGTTGATATATTTAGGTAGTGATGTGTGTGAACACTCTAGAACCGCTATAGCACTTTTTTCCTTCTTTAGGAGGTTTTTTCCCCCCGGCTTGTATATACGCCTATTGCCCTAACGGGCCACTTATCTTTGTACATTTTAGTGGTAATACATTCAGTATTGTGTGTTGTGCTCCAAGCTTCTTCTTCTTCCTTGTGTTGTTCACATGCTTCCGCAGACGTCTAACTCCAACAATTGGTATCAAAGTAGGTCGTCACTTCATCTAGGGTGTCATCTACACCTCTTTGGTTGTATTCTCAGATTCACACAAAATTTGGTGAGCATACTTAGGGTGTTTCAAAGATAAAAAAAACTTCAAAGTCTGCTACATGTCTAAGAGAATTCGTCTGGGCAATTCTGTTCAACTTTTTGAGATACAGTCAAGTTTTTGCATCAAGGTATTTTAGTCACCGACTATGGCTGAAAGAAGTGATGTATTGCATATGCTAGCTATTGAGGATAAGTTGGATAGTACCAACTACCCGTTATGGGCTTATATGATGCAACATGTATTGGTTGCAAAAAGACATTGGAACATTGTGGAGGGTGCTGAAAAACTTCCTATCACACCTGCAACTGTTACAACTATAGGTACTGAATCTGATGCCGAAGGTGTTGAAGATGATGATATTCTGCATATTCTTGTTCGTGCTATGGTTTCTGCTGCACCTACTGCAGAGCAAATTCGTTGGGATGGTAGAGATTCCCAGGCACATGCATTGATAGCTTTGTCTATCAAACATGCCATTATTCCTCACATATGCTCTTGCAGAATAGATAAGGATGCTTGGGATACACTTACCACATTGTACCAAGCTAGGAATGAGGCTCGTGTTGCTTACCTCCAAAAACAATTGGAGAGTGAGCACATGAATGAAGGTGACTCTATGGACAGTTTTCTAATAAAGATCAAAGACTTGAAGGAACAATTGATTTCTACTGATGAGGTTATACCAGATAGCTCACTTGTGCAGATCATTCTGAATGGTCTTCCTAATTCATATCAGAGTTTTGCTTCTACTCTTCAGTTGATGATGAAAGGCAATCCAAATGCCTTGTCATTTGAGGAGTTAGTCTCTATTCTATTGTAAGAAGATCAGTCCAGGCAGAACATGTCCATTATGCATGTTGCAGATCAAGCTTTCCTGGCTAGTCAGAAGGGCAAAGGAAAATGGAGCTCTTCAACTAGTACACAAAAATCTACTAATTTTGCACAATCAAAGAGGGAAACATGACAAGAAATCAGAAAAGCAGAATTTGTTTTGCAAGTACTATAAAGGAAATGATCATATCATAAAGAACTGTCCAAAATTGGCTGCTAAAGATGCAAAGAAGAAAGAGGCTGGAATGGTTGTTACAGAGGCCTCTACACCAAAAATAGAGTCTGCTAATCTTGTGCAAGAAGAAGAATGGGCGTTTACTATTGTTTGCAGTTTTGACCCATCTTGTCATGAGTAGTGCATGTCTACACTAAACTCAGATTTTTGGTACTTTGATAGTGGGGCGAACAAACATATTACCTCGCAGTGTAGTTTCTTCTCTTCATTGGAGCTTGCCCCTACAGGGAATACTGTTACATGCGCCAACAACTCCCCTTATCGTGTTATGGGAGTTGGTAAGATCATTTTGACTACTGCTCATGGTAGTTCTTTCACTTTGTCAGATGCTTTGTTTGTGTTAGGGATCAAGAAAAATGTATTATCATTTTCTGCATTAGCCATGATCGGCTTGGTTGTGAAATTTGTTGATGACAAGTGTACAATTCATGATCTATCAAATGGCGACATGATTATTGCTTTTGGCATTTTATTTCATGGGCTCTATAAACTCATAGACTATGAAAGATCTGTAGATGATTCACCATGTGCAGTACATGATTATGAGATTATGTCAGATGCAAAGCTTTGGCATGCACGCTTTGGTCATATGAATTTTGCTAGTTTGCTATGCCTAGAGAAATTTGAAATGGTGTCCTCTTTGCCCAAACTTGAGGCACCTAGAAGACATGTTTGTGAAGGCTGTATTTTGGCGTCCTTCCAAAAGATGGTTCACTTCGGGCTACTAAAAAATTGAAGCTTCTACATAGTGATCTCTATGGTCCTATGCAGACACCTTCTTTTGGGAATTATCTTTACTTCGTGACTTTCATCGATGATTTTTCCAGGCACCCATGGGTATATCCATTGAAGGCAAAGTCCGAAGTGTTGATATATGTAGGTAGTGATGTGTGTGAACACACTAGGACCACCGGGGCACTTTTTCCCTCTTTAGGAGGTTTTTTTCCCTCGGCTTGTATATATGCCTATTGCCCTAATGGGCTACTTATCTTTGTACATTCTCTAGTAATACACTCACTATTGTGTGTTTGTGCTCCAAGCTTCTTCTTCTTCCTTGTGCTGTTCGCGTGCTTCCACAGACATCTATCTCCAACAATTGGTATCAGAGCAGGTCGTCGCTTCATCTAGGGCGCCGTCGACACTCCTCCGTTTACAGTCTCAAAATCGCACGAATTTTGGTGAGCATACTCAACATGTTTCCGAGATCAAAATGGCTTCGCTTTGTGGTGCCAAAATCGAGATCTGAGCTCGTTTCGGCCTCCGAACTCACTATCGTAGCGCTTGTGTAGGCTATTTCGTCTTTTTGTGCCAAAGGTATATACCAGTTCCTATTCACCAGTTTAAGCGTCTCGAAGTCTGCTACAGGTCTAGCAGAACTCGTCTTGGCAGTTCTGTTCAACTTTTTGAGATACAGTCAATTTTCTGCATTAAGGTATTTTAGTCACTGGCCATGGCTGAAAGCAGTGATGTATTCCGTATGTTGGCTGTTGAGGATGAGTTGGATGGTACCAACTACCCATTATGGGCTTATATGATGCGACATGTATTGGTTGCAAAAGGACTGTGGAACATTGTGTAGGGTGTTGAAAGACATCCTGTTACACCTGCAACTACAGGTACTACAAATACAGGTGCTCGAGCTGATGAAGATGGTGTCGAAGATGATATTCCGCAGATTCCTGTTCGTGCTGCTGTTTTTGTAGCACCTACTGCAAAGCAAATTCGTTGGGATGGCAGAGATGCCCAGGCACATGCATTGATAGCTTTGTCTGTCAAACGTGCCATTATTCCTCATATTCGCTCTTGCAGAACAGCTAGGGATGCTTGGGATACACTAACCACATTGTACCAAGCTAGGAATGAGGCTCGTGTTGCTTACCTTCGAAAATAGTTGGAGAGTGAGCACATGAATGAAGATGATTCTATGTGTGAAGAGATGGATAGGTATGTGTTGAAGATGAAGAGGTGTTGCAAAATCTTTGCTCTACACCAGCCAAATGAACTCCAGGAGTAGATGGTGGGCCCTTTTAGCTTGCCAATGGATGTATTAGACACCCTATGTACCTTGGAAGATCACTCTCAAAAAGATAGATCAAAACAGATAAGTTGGAGTTAGCTCAGAGGTGAAAACTTGCTATTCTTGGTTGATACACTTGTCGAGTGTTTTACATAATTCTCTGAGCACAACAGCAATTAGATTAATTCCTCTTGGGGAAGGCTAGGTAGCTTAAAGAGCTAACTTTAGAGAGTAATCTCATCAAAAATAACAAACCACACACTGAGAATGACTTTTAACAAGTGATGACATCATCCCGATTTTCACGGGCTGCTACAGAAATAGACCAGTGAGTAGAAAAATTAACATAACTCAAGATGTAAGAATCCAATGATCATGAAAATTTGTATGCTTATACTAGACAGTAAGTTGAATCCAACAAGCTTAAAATCACTGAATTTGGATGAGTAAACACTGAGAAATGACTCTGACAAGATGACTGAAAAAGTCGGGTACCTGACAGAGAAGTGAAGATGAACATACCCTGTTGACTTCAAATGAACATAACTGAAGATTCCAACATCCAAATGACATGAAAATTTGTGAGCATATAGTAGACCTATAGAGCTAACTTTACCAAGTTAAATCACTGAAAATGATGAACCAAGTGCAGAGAAACAATCTCTGCAAGCTGACTGAGAAAAACTGAAGTAATGGTAGTGAGTAGTACACATCACAAGAACATGGAAAGATGACCTCAAATAATCATAAAAATGAAACTATATTGCTTGTACAATACAATGACTTACTGATACATATGTGTGCATTGTAATCACACCTTGATATGGCATAAAGCTCAGCTCTTGGAGGTCTTCACATAGGTCTCTCTAACCACGACTAAAACTGCCATCTATTTATAGTTGAGTTTGGGAGGCTAACTTCCCTCAATCACTCTCCAATCAATCAATGATTGATTTGATTCTCTACCTACCACAAATCACGAATTCGTGGCTCCTCTTTCCATTCTTGATCATGTGGACTCAACCACTTAAGATTCTCTTACTTTTACATTAAGTAAACTCTTCAAAAGTTACAAGAGGTAGTTCACAAGTGAACTTTACATAGTCTTCTTTTTAAAGGTTCTTCTAAGACTTTGTGAGACTCAAGCCAATACTTAGGCTTGTCATAGACTTGCTCCAAGAGCTCCCCCTCAAGCCAAGTATGCTTGAGGTCTTCAATCTTCCAAGATTACCTGCAAACCAATCATAGCCTTGAATTTGCAAAGCTTTGTACCATCCAATGCTTTAGTTAGAATATCTGCACATTGTTGATGAGTGGAAACATATGATATTTGAATCTCCTTGCTTAGGATCTTCTCTCGTACATAATGATAATGAACTTCAATATGTTTAGTCCTTGCATGAAAAATAGGATTAGCAGCCAAGTGAATAGAACTCATATTGTCACCAAAAATAGTTGGAGTTCCAAACTCCAATCCAAGATCTTTGAACAATGTCTTCATCCACATAGCTTCCTGTGTAGCTATGGCAAGACCTCTATATTCAGCTTCAGTAGAAGAGAGAGCAACTGTGGGTTGCTTCTTGGATGACCATGAAATAAGCTTTGAACCTGCAAAGGTAAGATAACCTGAAGTGCTCCTTCTATCTTCCTTGGAGCCAGCCCAATCTGCATCAGAAAATAGCTTCAAACCTAAATCAGATACATAAGGATAGTAAAGTCCTTCATTTATGGTTCCTTTGAGATATTTGAGTATCCTTTTGGCAGCATCCATATGTGGTTTCCTTGGTGTGTGCATAAATTGGCTTAGCACACTCACACTGTAACATATATCTACTCTTGTCAATGTGGCATAGTTGAGACTACCCACTAGACTTTGATATGATGTGATGTCCTCTATGAGTTCACCTTCATGTGAGCTCAATTTGTGATTAACCTCCATTGGAGTACCTGCAATCTTACAATCTTGCATCTTGAATTTTGCCAACATGTCCTTAATGTACTTTCTTTGAGTGAGAAACAAACCATGATCTTTGTAGACAACTTCCAAACCTAGGAAGTAGGTAAGTGAACCCAAATCACTTATCTTGAACTCTTCTCTCATCTGATCTTTGATCTTCTTCATACCATCTGCATCATTTCCTGTCAATATAATATCATCTACATATACACATAGGTAGATGACCTCGGAATTACTCTTTTTAATAAAGAGTGAAGGATCTGCTTTGCTTGGTTGAAAGCCTTTGTCCTGCAAGAATGAAACAAGCCTGAAATTCCAAGCTCTTGGAGCTTGCTTGAGACCATACAATGCTTTGTTAAGTTTACATACATAATCAGGATAAACTTGACTCTCAAAACCAGGTGGTTGTGCCATATATACCTCTTCTGTTATCCAACCATTCAAGAATGCATTCTTTACATCTAGTTGAAGTATCTTCCAATTCTTGGAAGAGGCAATACTAAGCAAAACCCTAATAGTAGGCATCTTTGCCACAGGAGAGAATGTCTCCTCATAATCAATTCCCTGAGTTTGTGCAAAGCCTTTTGCTACAAGCCTTGCCTTATACCTGTTAATGGAACCATCAGAATTCTTCTTGAGTTTATAGACCCATCTTGAGCCTATTACCTTCATGGATGAAGTCTTGGGCACCAAATCCCAAGTGTTGTTTTCCTCGAGTGCTTCAATCTCTTCCTTCATTGCATGCTTCCATTCTGTTTTTGCTTTGGCCTCTTCAAATGATGATGGCTCCTCTTGGTTTATGTCCTGTGCTATGTAGATAGAATGTTTAGTTACTAATGAGGTGTCAAACCCATACCTTTCTGGTTTTTTCTTTTCCCTCATAGATCTTCTTAGGCCATGATGTGATGATTCTGCCTCATGTCCAAGTTCCTGCAATTTTGCTTTACCTTTAGACTTCCATGCTTTGATCTTTTCCATCTGACATTCTTCATCATCCTCTGAGGTGTCTTGTTCTTCAATCTTTGATTGTTCTCTACCAAGCTTTGGAAAATCTTCTTCAAGATCATATGGTAAATTGATCTTCCTGCATGAATCTTCATACCATGAATTGTTCTCATCAAAAACTACATCTCTGCTTACCAAGAATCCTTTGTTGGTAGGGTTGTATAACCTGTAGCCCTTTTGATTGTTGTCATATCCAATAAATACACACCTTTCTGCTTTTGGATCCATCTTGCCTCTAACCTGTGAAGGAACATGAGCAAAAGCAATACATCCAAAAATTTTACAATGATCTAAGCTTGGTCTTCTTCCATTCCAAGCCTCATATGGAGTCATCCCATCAAGGGATTTTGAAGGCAACCTGTTAATCAAGTAAGTGGCTGTAGATACAGCCTCAGCCCATAAGTAATTAGGTAAATGCTTTTCATTTAACATAGACCTTGCAGCTTCAACAATTGTCCTATTCCTCCTTTCTGCCACTCCATTTTGCTCAGGAGTGTACCTTGTAGTTACCTCTCTTTTGATTCCTCTTTCTTGAAGAAAAGAATCAAACTCATGGGAGAAGTATTCTCCCCCTCCATCTGACCTTAGCCTTTTTAGTGATTTACCTGTTTGATTCTCCACAAGAGCCAAATATCTTTTGAAACATGAAAAAACTTCATCTTTGTGTTTCATAAAGAATAGTAGTCCATCTGCTGCAATCATCAATAAAGGAAACATAATACCTTGATCCTGATATTGAAGCTTCCTTGCTTGGTCCCCATACATCTGTATGAACCAACTCCAAGAGATCTCCATGCATATAACCTTTCTTCATGAATGGTAACCTGTGAGACTTTCCAAACTGACATGCACTACACTTATAAATCATATGTTGTTTTGACAAGTTAGGGAGTCCAAGTACACTTTGGTCCCTGCAAATTTGCTTTAATGACCTTTCACCAATATGTGCTAACCTTTTGTGCCATACTTCCAATTCTGTGAGTGTCTGACTGCCATAATTAAAGAGAGCAATGTTTCTAGTGTCCTGTAATTCAAATGTGAACAATCTACCTGTCTTTTCACCTTTTGCAATTCTTCTGAATCCTTGACTTGGATCTTCAACAAATGCTCCTACCTTTGTGAACCTGACTTGCAACCCTTTCTCTACTATCTGCCCAACACTTATCAAATTCTTTGTAATGGTAGGGACATAGAGTACCTTACTGAGTAGGTTGATGTTTCCATCAGGTGCTTTGACATTGCCTATTTTCTCCACAGGATGTTTTGTATCATCTCCTGTTTGTACCTCATGCTTATTCCTTGGATCTTCTAAATCTGATAGGAGTGCCACATTTCCTGCCACATGATTTGAACAACCTGAATCTATGTAGAAAATATGCTCATCAGATTTACCTTGTGGCATAGCCATGTTCATGATCAATAATGAATCCTCTTTGTTTGAGTCTTCTGTGTAGTTATTGTAGTCTCTCCTTCCATTGTAGCCTCCTTGATAGTTTGAATGATTGTAGTTGTTGTAGTTGCCATGGTAGTTGTTGAACCTTCCTCTTGAGTAGCCATAACTTCCTCTATTGTATCCTCTGCCTCTTTGATTCCTGGAATTCCTAAAGCAATTTTCAGTTGTATGATTAGTTAATCCACAAATAGAACATGAGTTGGAGTCTTGGGATCTCCCCCTGCCTTGTCTACCTCCTCTTCCTCTACCTCTGCCATGTCTTCCTCTACCTGCATAGTTAGCTTGATATGTACCTGCTTCATCATCCACTTTCTTTGCCTTTCCTTTGTTATCTTTAGACTTGCTTTTATCCGTGTATAAAGCTGAAGATTGATTACCTTTAGAGCTTTCTCCATTTTTGATAAGCTTTGCCTCTTGAGTAAGTAATTGTCCAATGAGTGTGTTGAAATCAGGTACATGCATGTCCATGTACAAATCCATAGCTGTGGTGAATGCTTCCCACTTGTCATCTGCCTTCAAGCCATTGATGACCTGCCTTACAATTTTCTCTTCATCTATTACCTCTCCAATGCTTCCCAACTGATCTGCTATGTCCTTGAGCTTTGTGACAAAATCAGTCACATTTTGTTTGGGAGCCTTCTTGAGAGTTGTGAAATCCAGCCATAGTTGATGCTTCCTAGCTTTAGTACTTGAAGCAAAGAAAGCTTCAAGTGCATCCCACACTTCCTGAGATGTCTTACAACTTCTAATGTGAGGCAATAAAAAATCTGAGATAGAGTTGAGGAGATAAGACCTTGCAAGTGCATCCTTGGAGCACCATGTGCTCAATCTTTCTTGCTCTTCTTGTGTTGGTTGACTTTTGTTCCTGAAACTTGGCATAACTTCATCTCCAGCCACATAACCATATAAACTTCTACCTTGGAGATAAGCTTCCATTCTTAATGACCAAGCTGAGTAGTTACCTCTGTCCAATTTGTCAATTGATGAAGGAAATCCATCTGCCATGTTGTCCAACCTTGCTCTGATACCACTGTGAAGAGATGGATAGGTATGTGTTGAAGATGAAGAGGTGTTGCAAAATCTTTGCTCTACACCAGCCAAATGAACTCCAAGAGTAGATGGTGGGCCCTTTTAGCTTGCCAATGGATGTATTAGACACCCTATGTACCTTGGAAGATCACTCTCAAAAAGATAGATCAAAACAGATAAGTTGGAGTTAGCTCAGAGGTGAAAACTTGCTATTCTTGGTTGATACACCTATCCAGTGTTTTACATAATTCTCTGAGCACAGCAGCAATTAGATTAATTCCTCTTGGGGAAGGCTAGGTAGCTTAAAGAGCTAACTTTAGAGAGTAATCTCATCAAAAATAACAAACCACACACTGAGAATGACTTTTAACAAGTGATGACATCATCCCGATTTTCACGGGCTGCTACAGAAATAGACCAGTGAGTAGAAACATTAACATAACGCAAGATGTAAGAATCCAATGATCATGAAAATTTGTATGCTTATACTAGACAGTAAGCTGAATCCAACAAGCTTAAAATCACTGAATTTGGATGAGTAAACACTGAGAAATGACTCTGACAAGATGGCTGAAAAAGTCGAGTACCTGACAGAGAAGTGAAGATGAACATACCCTGTTGACTTCAAATGAACATAACTGAAGATTCCAACATCCAAATGACATGAAAATTTGTGAGCATATAGTAGACTTATAGAGATAACTTTACCAAGTTAAATCACTGAAAATGATGAACCAAGTGCAGAGAAACAATCTCTGCAAGCTGACTGAGAAAAACTGAAGTAATGGCAGTGAGTAGTACACATCACAAGAACATGGAAAGATGACCTCAAATAATCATAAAAATGAAACTATATTGCTTGTACAATACAATGACTTACTGATACATATGTGTGCCTTGTAATCACACCTTGATATGGCATAAAGCTCAGCTCTTGGAGGTCTTCACATAGGTCTCTCTAACCACGACTAAAACTGCCATCTATTTATAGTTGAGTTTGGGAGGCTAACTTCCCTCAATCACTCTCCAATCAATCAATGATTGATTTGATTCTCTACCTACCACAAATCACGAATTCGTGGCTCCTCTTTCCATTCTTGATCATGTGGACTCAACCACTTAAGATTCTCTTACTTTTACATTAAGTAAACTCTTCAAAAGTTACAAGAGGTAGTTCACAAGTGAACTTTACATAGTCTTCTTTTTAAAGCTTCTTCTAAGACTTTGTGAGACTCAAGCCAATACTTAGGCTTGTCATAGACTTGCTCCAAGACTATGGACAGTTTCCTAACAAAGATCAAAGATTTGAAGGAAGAATTGATTTCTGCTAATGAGGTTATACCAGATAGCTCACTTGTGTAGACCGTTCTCAATGGTCTTCCTGATTCATATCAGAGTTTTGCTTCTACTCTTCGGTTGATGATGAAAGGCAATCCGAATGCCTTATCATTTGAGGAGTTAGTCTCTGTTCTGTTGCAGGAAGATCAGTCTCGGCAGAACAGGTCCATTATGCGTGTTGCAGATCACGCTTTCCTGGCTAGTCAGAAGGGCAAAGGAAAATGGAGCTCTTCTACTAGTAAGCAGAAATCTGCAAATGCTGCACATTCGAAGAACTAGGATAAAGATGAGAAGAAATCAGAAAAGCAGAAATTGTTTTGCAAGTACTGTCCAAAACTGACTGCAAAAGAGGCAAAGAAGAAAGAGGCTGGAATGGTTGTTGCACAGGTCTCTACACCAAAAACAGAGTCTGCAAATCTTGTGCAGGAAGAAGAATGGGCATTTACTACTGTTTGCAGTTTTGACCCATCTTCTCATGAGCAGTGCATGTCTGCAGTGGACTCAGATGTTTGGTACTTTGACAGTGGGGCGACCAAACATATTACCTCACAGCGCAGTTTCTTCTCTTCACTGGAGCCTGCCCCTACAGGGAATACTGTCACATGCGCCAACAACTCCTCTTATCCTGTTATGGGAGTTGGTAAGATCATTCTGACTACTGCTGATGGTAGTTCTTTCACCTTGTTAGATGCTTTATTTGTGCCAGGGATCAAGAAGAATCTGTTATCACTTTTTGCATTCGCCAAGGTTGGCTTGGTTGTGAAATTTGTTGATGACAGATGTACAGTTCATGATCTGTCAAATGGCGATGTTATTATTGCTTCTGGCATTTTATGTCGTGGGCTGTATAAGCTCATAGACTATGAAAGATGTGTGAATGATTCGGCATGTGCAGTTCATGATTCTCAGGCTATCTCAGATGCAAAGCTTTGGCATGCACGCTTTGGTCATCTGAATTTTGCTAGTTTGCTACGCTTGCAGAAATCTGATATGGTGTCTTCTTTGCCCAAGCTTGAGGCACCTGGAAGGCTGTATTTTGGGCAAAATGCAGCGTTCCTCCTTTCCAAAAGATGGTTCAGTTCGGGCTACACAAAAATTGCAGCTTGTACATAGTGATGTCTGTGGTCCTATGCAGACACCTTCTTTTGGAAACTATCTTTACTTCGTGACTTTCATTGATGATTTTTCCAGGCATGCATGGGTATATCCATTGAAGGAAAAGTCTGAAGTGTTTTTGTGCTTCAAACAGTTTTTGGTTTTGGGTGAAAATCTGTCAGCATGTAAAATGGGCACCCTCCGTTTTGATCGAGGGGGGAAATATATGTCTTCTGATTTTAATCTATTTCTAGCTGAACGTGGGATAAAACACTAGTGTACAGTGCCGTATACACCTCAACAGAATGGAGTTGCTGAACGAAAGAACAGGTCACTCATGGAGATGGTGAGGTGTATGGTCAAGAGTCAGGCTTTACCACATAGTTTCTGGCTTGAGGCTGTCATGTGTGCAGCATATGTACTTAACAGGTGTCCCACTAAAGCGCTACAGTCTATCACTCCATATGAGGCTTGGCATGATCGCAAGCCATCTGTTGCTCATCTGCGGGTTTTTGGTTGTTTGGCATATGCACTAGTGCCTGAACAACATCGCAGAAAATTGGATGATAAGGCAGTAAAATGTATTTTTGTTGGGTACAGTTCTGAAAGTAAAGGCTATCGTCTGTATAATCCACAGACTAAACGCATTCTGGTTAGCCGTGATGTTGTCTTTGTGGAAGATGCTATTCAACCATTGCTTTCATGTACTAAGGAGACATCTGATAGCTCTAAAGACATGTATGATACTTTGATGCCTCTTTTTACAGGTGGACAGTCTAGTGCTGGTCCTAATGAGGCAACTTCTCAGCCTTTGCAGGTTTCATATGATGATGCAGATCATTCCATTTCTGATGCAGATTTACATGATGCACTTGTTGATGAGAGAGCTGATATTGAGCAAGCAAAAACTATGCCAAAATGGCTAGTGCAGACTTTGTGTGAGAGCAAATTAGATGCACCTTTGTCATATCGTACTCGTTCAGGCTCTCATAGTGCCTCCTTTGCATCAGATTGCTATGCTATGGCTGCGTCTAGCCTCTGTGATGAGAATGAGCCTGTTTCTTTTGATGAAGCACAGAATTCTGAAAATTGGATGGCTGCTATGCAATCTGAATATGATGCTATAATGAAGAATGGTACATGGTCTTTATGTGACTTGCCTCCTGGCAAGAAGGCCATTGGCACTAAGTGGGTATACAAGCTGAAGGGTAAACCTGATGGTACAGTTGACAGGTATAAGGCTAGGCTTGTTGCAAAGGGTTATGCGCAGGAAAGAGGCATTGATTTTGATGAGACCTTTGCACCTACATGCCGTATGACTACTATTCGGAGCATTTGTGCACTTGCAGCCCATCATGGTTGGAATGTACATCAGTTGGACATTAAAACAACATTTCTGAATGGTGACTTGCATGAAGAAGTGTATGTTTTTCAGCCCCGTGGCTTTGTGCAGAAAGGGCATGAAAACCAGGTGTGCAGGTTAAAAAAGGCCTTATATGGTTTAAAGCAAGCACCACGTGCTTGGTATGAGAAGATACATGCCTATCTGATTGCACATGGTTTTGAGAACAGTCCAACTGAAAGCACCTTATATGTTAAGCGTGCTAATGATGTGCTTCTGATCATTGTTGTCTATGTTGACGACATGCTGAAGCATATTGCTAATTTTAAGGCTGATTTGCATGCCTCATTTGAGATGTCTAATTTGGGGCATTTGCATCACTATTTGGGCATTCAATTTATGCAAGTTGATGGTGGAATGGCTTTGTGTCAAACGAAATATATTGAGACATTATTGCAGCGTTTTGGCCTTGAAGACTGTAAGCCTATTGCCACTCCTATGGAGACACGTTTACGATTGAGTCTTCATGATGCTGGAGATGCATTTGATGCTGTTCTCTATCAGCAGGCTATTGGATGCTTGATTTACTTATGCATTACTCGGCCAGATATTCAGTTTGCTGTCTCACAAATGAGCAGGTTTATGCATTGCCCAGGAGTCACGCATTGGAAGGCGGTTAAGCGCATCTTTCGCTACTTGAGTGGTACTCGGCTACTTGGGTTGTTTTATCCCAAGGGGGGATCACTACCGCCAGATTTGCATGCTTTTTCTGACTCAGATTGGGCTGGTTGCTATGACACTCGTGTGTCCACCAGTGGTTTTTGCTTCATGCTTGGTAGCTCATGTATATCTTGGTTGAGCAAGAAGCAACCTACTGTGGCCACTTCCAGTTGTGAGGCTGAGTATAGGGCAGCTTTCACAGCGACTGTTGAGTGTGTGTGGCTCAGACGCCTTATGGCTGATTTGGGTGTTGGCCAGTCTTCTGCCACCACCATCTTCACTGACAGTCAGAGCGCAATGGTAGTTGCGAGGAACCCTGTGTTCCATGCTTGCACTAAGCACATTGAGGTGCATTATCACTATGTCAGGGAGAGGTTCTCTGCTGGGGAGATCAGCTTGGCATATGTGCCCACGCAGGAGAACATTGCAGACCTTTTCACGAAGGCTGTGCCTAGGGAGAAGTTTGAAGCTTTTTGCAAAGCTTTGGGCTTACTTCCTTTTGTGGAGTGATTTCCACATAGCTTGGCACTTCCTTATACATGAGTGCCAACTCCTTGTTCACCGCATCACTCCCAGGGGGGATTTGTTGATATATTTAGGTAGTGATGTGTGTGAACACACTAGGACCGTCGGGGCACTTTTTTCCCTCTTTAGGAGGTTTTTTCCCCCCGGCTTGTATATACGCCTATTGCCCTAATGGGCTACTTATCTTTGTACATTCTCTAGTAATACACTCACTATTGTGTGTTTGTGCTCCAAGCTTCTTCTTCTTCCTTGTGCTGTTCGCGTGCTTCCGCAGACATCTATCTCCAACACGAAGTGTTCATGTGCTTCAAACAGTTTTTGGTTTTGGCTGAAAATCTGTCAGCATGTAAAATGGGCATCCTCTATTCTGATTGAGGGGGGAATATATGTCTTCTAATTTTAATGCATTTCTGGCTGAACGTGGGATAAGACACCAGTGTACAGTGCCATATACACCTCAACAGAATGGAGTTGTTGAACGAAAGAATAGGTCACTCATGGAGATGGCGAGGTGTATGGTCAAGAGTCACGCTTTACCACATAGTTTCTCGCTTGAGGCTGTCATGTGTGTAGCATATGTACTTAATAGGTGTCCCACTAAAGCACTCCATATGAGGCTTGGCATGACCGCAAGCTATTTGTTGCTCATCTGCGTGTTTTTGGTTGTTTGGCATATGCATTAGTGCCCAAACAACATCACAAAAAATTGGATGAAAAAGCAGTAACATGTATTTTTGTTGGGTACAATTCTGAAAGTAAAGGCTATCATCTGTATCGTCCACAAACTAAATGCATTCTGGTTAGTTGTGATGTTTTTGTGGAAGATGCTATTTAGCCATTGCTTTCATGTACTAAGGAGACATTTGTTAGCTCCAAAGACATGTATGATACTTTGCTGCCTCTTTTTACGGTTGCAGATTTACATGATGCACTTATTGATGAGAGAGTTGATATTGAGCAGGCAAGAACTATGCCAAAATGGCTGGTACAGACCTTGCATGACAGCAAATTAGATGCACCTTTGTCATATCATACTCGATGAGGCTCTCATAGTGCCTTTTTTGCATCAGATTGCTATGCCATGGCTGCATCTAGTCTCTGTGATGAGACTGAGCGTGTTTTGCTTGATGAAGCACAAAATTCAGAAAATTGGATGGCTGCTATGCAATCTGAATATGATGCAATAATGAAGAATGGTACTTGGTCTTTATGTGACTTGCCTCCTAGCAAGAAGGCCATTGACACTAAGTGGGTTTACAAGCTAAAGCGTAAGCTTGATGGAACAATTGACAGCTATAAGGCTAGGATTGTTGCAAAGGGTTATGCACAGCAAATGGGCATTGATTTTGATGAGACCTTTGCACCTACATGCCGTATGACTACTGTTCGGAGCAGATGTGCACTTGCAACCCATCATGGTTGCAATGTACATCACTTGGACATTAAAACTGCATTTTTGGATGGTGACTTGCATGAAGAAGTGTATGTTTTTCAACCTCGTGGCTTTGTGTAGAAAGGGCATGAAAACCAGGTGTGCAGGTTAAAGAAGGCATTATATGGTTTAAAGCAAGCACCACGTGCTTGGTATGAGAAGATTCATGCCTATCTGATTGCACATGGTTTTGAGAACAATCCAACTAAAAGCACCTTATATATTAAGCGTGCTAATGATGTGCTTCTGATCATTGTTGCCTATGTTGACGACATGCTGCTCATTGGTCCTATTGAGAAGCATATTGCTGATTTGAAGGCTGATTTGCATGCCTCATTTGAGATGTCTGATTTGGGGCATTCGCATCACTATTTGGGCATTCAATTTATGCAAGTGGATGGTGGAATGGTTTTGTGTCAAACGAAACATATTGACACATTATTGCAGCATTTTGGCCTTGAAGACTGTAAGCCTATAACCACTCCTATGGAGACAGGTTTACAATTGAGTCTTCATGATGCTGGAGATGCATTTGATGCTTTCCTCTATCAGTAGGCTGCTGGATGCCTGATTTACTTATGCATTACTCGGCCAGATATTCAATTTGCTCTCTCACTGATGAGAAGGTTTATGCATTGCCCAGGTGTGGCATTGGCACATGGTTAAGCACATCTTTCGCTACTTGAGTGGTACTCGACTACTTGGGTTGTTTTTTGCGAAGGGGGGGATCACTACCACCAGATTTGCATGCTTTTTTTGACTCTGACTGGGTTGTTTTCTATGACACTCGTGTGTCCACTAGTGGCTTTTGCTTCATCTTGGTAGCTCATGTATATCTTGGTTGCAAGAAGCAGCCTACTGTGGCCACTTCTAGCTGTGAGGCTGAGTATAGGGCAACGTTCATAGCGATAGTTGAGTGTGTGTGGCTCAGATGCCTTATGGATGATTTGGGTGTTGGTCAGTCTTCTGCCACTACCATCTTCACTGACAGTCAGAGCACATTGGCAGTTGCGAGGAACCCTGTGTTCCATGCTCGCACTAAGCACATTGAGGTGCATTATCATTATGTCAGGGAGAGGTTCTCTGCTGGGGAGATCAGCTTGGCATATGTGCCCACATAGGAGAACATTGCAGACCTTTTCACGAAGGCTCTGCCTAGGGAGAAGTTTGAAGCTTTCCGCAAAGATTTGGGCTTACTTCATTTTGTGGAGTGATTTCCACATAGCTTGGCACTTTGTTATACATGAGTGATAGCTCCTTGTTCACCGCATCACTCCCAAGGGTGATTTGTTGATATATTTAGGTAGTGATGTGTGTGAACACTCTAGGACCGTCGGGGCACTTTTTTCCCTCTTTAGGAGGTTTTTTTCCTTCAGCTTGTATATACGCCTATTGTCGTAATGGGCTACTTATCTTTGTACATTCTAGTGGTAATACATCAGTATTGTGTTTTGTGCTCCAAGCTTCTTCTTCTTCCTCGTGCTGTTTGCATGTGCAGACGTCTAACTTCAACATTAAAACCATACCATAAAGTGGAACAAAGTTAATTTTCCAATAGTATTAGTTAGGCAATTTTGAAGAGCTGGTGCTATCAAAATTTGGATTGGGTCTCATTTTGGCTTTTGTCCACACTATGACATCTATTGTATATGAGATTTCATCCTTCTATAAAAATCTTGATTTGAGTTTTTACTCATCAATATACGTTCCTCAAAGTTTTCTATAGGTATTAGATCACCATAGGGTATGCTTCTTCTTTTTTCCAAGAAATAATAAAGTTTATACATGTAAATATTGTCACTACTTGGCATTGTTGATAATAATGATGTATTTTATATGTTGGATATTTAGGATAAGTTGGATGGGTCCAATTATAGATTATGGGAAACCATAATGCGCCATGAATGGAGAGCAAAGGGATCATGCAATATCATGCAAACTGATGAATTATGTCATATTACAATTATAAATACCACAAATGTAGATGATCCAATTAGTTTTGAGGATGTTCGAGGTCCTGTTTGTTTGTTACAATTCCTATTCTTGCCATGTGTAGTACATCATTCACACTTCCAATCACTATAGTGCAATTTCTTTGTGATGAAAAGGATGTGAAAGCACATGCCTTAATTGATGTGTTTGTTAAGTGTGCCATTATCCCACATATTTTCTTATGTAATAGAACTCAAGACTCTTGAGATAGTCTTGCCACATTGTCTCAAGAAAAACATGATAATCATGTTACTTACTATAGAAAACTATTAGAGAATGAGCATATGAATGATGGTGATTCTATGGATATGTTTTTTGATAGAGATTGAGTTTAAAAGAGTGATTGATTATTGCTTATGTTTTTTTGTTTCGTAGATACTTCATTTTTACAAACTAGTCTTAATGGGATGCCTGTTTCTTATTAGTGTTTTGCTTATGCTCTTAGTTTGATGATGGAAGACAAATCCAATGCGATGTCATTTGAAGATTTGCTTTATCTATTATTGCTAGAGTATCAATGTAGGTACAATATTTTCACTGTGGGCATTACAAATGAAGTTTTTTTAATTCATGAGAAGGGCAAGAATTAAGCTAGATCTTCCTATAGTAAGGAAAAATGCCAATGCTACGTAGCCAAAGGAAAAGGAAAGTAGGAAATAAAAATAAGAAAAAACAATTTTGCAAGTACTATGGGCCCAATGTTTAATCATTGAGAGATATCTAAATAATCTACTAAAATGACAAAGAAGATATGGGTGCAAATGGCTATTGCAAATGCCTCTACTTCTAAGATTGAATTGATAAATCTTGTTCAAGATGAAGAATGGAATTTTTACTACAAAAATTGATTATGACCCATCCTATCATGATCATTTCATGCTGATAATGGACTATGTTCAATGTTTTGATAGTAATACAAATAAAAATATGATCTCACATTGCATTTTCTTCACTTCATTTGAGCCTCTCCCGGGTAATAATATAGTCACACATGCAAAAGACACATAATTATCATGTTATGGGACTTGGGAAGCTTGTATTTGAGTTGCAATATCTTCATATCCTTACATGCTTTACATATTACAATAATTAAAAACTTGTTCTTAGCATCAGAATTGCCCAAAATTGGCTTGATATTTATGGTTATTTATGATAGTTGCATAGCTAATGATCTCTCCTATAGTGAAAAATGTGTTGCTTTTGTTATATCATACAATTTTCTATATAAGCTCACAATCATGATAAATCTATGGATTTTCAAAATATTTAGTCCAAGATCCTCAGCCATTTCAAATGCTTTACTTTGGTGTACACACTTTATTCAACTAATTTTTCAAAGTTTATAATTTTATCAAAAATCATGTATGGTATCCCTCTTCACCTAAACTCAAGGCACATCCTACAAATTTTTGTTAAGAATCTATTTTGGAAGAAAACATGATGTTTTTTCTTAAGATGATATTTTAACAACTTAGTGTAAATTATAACATGTTCACAATGTAATTGTAAGTTGTACTTTGTTCATATTGATGTTCTTGGTCCTATGTATATACCATCACTTGGTGATTATACATAGTTTGGGACTTTTATATATGATTTTTTCAATCGTGAACTAGTATAACCACTCAAAGAAAATTCCCAATGTTTATATCTTTTTTTTCATGGTAGAAAATCTACCAATTATAAGTTTGGAAACCTCTCATTTATAAGTGATTGAATGTAGATTAAGATTTCAATTCACACATTCAAATGCTCTTTCATTATGGATTAGAACGTAGGCATGGAAGCATGAGGAAATTAAACTAAATGGATACCTATATTCCATTACATAGAAATGAATATGCTCAAAATGGGGTTCTCAACTTGCCAAAGGTCCTTCTATCTTATTAAGAACTTGACATACAATATAATCAATAAAAATTGTGGACACTTATGTAATAAAACTCGGTGTTTAATGAAGACCCAATCTATCAACATCCTTTTATAAAGATATTAAATTATGATAACATAGTTGGTAATTTATGGAGATGTGTGAACTAATGGTAAAAGATAAATGTTTAGGTAGAAAGAAAGAGAGTAGATCTCAAGGATCCAACTTCCTTTAAAAAATTGACCTTGCAAACAAAGCACAATTCATTCTTCCTCTTCAATTCGTGCAATGAGGTAATCACCTATTCAAATCTTTCAAAATCTATGAAAAACATTGGTTCCTTCAATAGTTTATGAAGTCGCACTACCTTCCACCTCTTGTATACTACTGCTGATCTCTAGATGCTATGAAATTTGTGACACAACATAGTGTATTTGAATTTCCCCTTTTTCACTATGAAGATATGTTTGCTCAGTATTTTGATGTAGTCTTTAACTCTTTCTTTATCTATTCCTTCTTTGGGAGTTCCTCTTGATCTAATTCCACATCCACTATCTCTTCAATGGCTTCACTACCTAAAAACCAATGTCCTCTAGACAATGTTACTAAGTCCACTTTCAAAATTTATATGGGAATTCCTTTAGTCATCTTTCTATAAAATAAAATCGCAAATACTCCACAAAAATTAATAAAGACTCCACATATAAAAATTATCTTCATCATTACTAGAGGAAATAAAAAGTTCACACCACTCATCACATGCTTTCATCACACAATGACTCTTTTTGTGCCCATCACATTCAAGCACAGTTCTTTTCTTTCATTTGTAAGTGCAATTGGAGAAATTTTGGAAAATAATAATACTTGGAAAAAATAAAACGAAATAAAAAGAAATACCCACTATTTACCCACACCTCCACTCCCTACTTCGTGCTTAAAAAGAAAAAATTAATACACTTATATATATATATATATATATATATATATATATATGTATATATATATATATATATATATATATATATATTATTTTTCTCTTTTTTATTATTTTTCTATAATTTTTATCTTTCTTTTGATCTACTATAAGAGGATTTTCTCCTTCTCCTAGTTTCTTTTACTTATGTTAAAGGAGCTTTCTTTAATGCTTCAGTTTTGAAAGATCTCATGCCTAGAGAATGTACGGCTTTGTAGTGTAGCCCTATTTATGAATATAAGTGGTTTTTCGATGATGAGCATTTTTCTCTATTTTTACTATTTTTTGTTTGTAACTCAACTTCAATTTGAATTTGTTCCTTTGATTTCTTCTTCTAGTACCATCGTCCTTTACTGTATTTGTTTTCTAAAGTCTTTTCTTTTTCTTTCTGATCCTTTCTTTATGAGAATATTTGAGTCTCCTATGTTGTGTGTTGCTTTGGTCTCCATACTTATTTCATCTTGACATATTATTAACTTCGTTCCTGGTAATATAGTCTTATTTTAGGTCTTCAGATTTGTTTTGGCTTTTTATCAATTTTTCTATGTTTTTGTTTTATTTGATTTTGATCTCTATTTGCCTTGTATTTCAAGATTTTCTGGTTTGTTGGTGCTTGAGTCTCCTCTTTAGATCCTTCATATGATTGTGAGTTTTCTTGTATTGAGAATTTGAATGTCTCCATTTCCACTTTGTATATCTTTGTATCCAATTCTGGCACATCATCGTTTACCAATAGAATTCTCATAGATTTATCTCTCACTTTTAGCTTTCTCAATTCTTTACCAAAATCTAGAGTCATTCTATACTGTTTCATCTATTCTTGAACTAAGATTAAATTTCCAGGCATTAATATCCCATGCCTTTCCTCATACTCAATTGAAGTCTCTCTTATCTCATCTTCAAGTCAATTTTTAATCTTGTTAATGAAGAAAGATTCTTTCCATTAATTGCTCTAATTATTGTGTGCTTATCATGTTTCATCTCTTTAACTTGACTCAGAAGGTTAGAACTAATTAGGTTTACCTGAGACCCAGTGTCCGATAAAACCCTAATTTTAGTTCCTTGGTAATACATCTCAGCTATAGTGGTAAGTGATTTTTGGTTTTCTTTGGTCAATTTCACAAATCATCAATTCTCTTCTCTCTTTATTATTTATGATTCTTTCCTTAGCCTCTTTCTGAGTTTCCTATCGTATTTTCCTCTCTTCCTATTTTCTTCTTTGTGATTGTTGTAATTTTCCCCAGACTTCTAGTGTTAAGGGTTCCATGCACTTTTTTATTTTTGCATCCACTCACATAATTCAACATCATTTCTCCATCTATGTGTGCCAATTGAAAAAATCCACTAGGAATAATCTTATGAAGAATATATAGACCTTGTCCTCTTTTCTCTAATTTTTTACTAAGTTCCTTCAATGCGTATGTTATAACTAAATCTCGTTCTTGCAAGTCTTTTCTCCTTTATATGCAGATCATAATAGGATTTTTTTTTCCTTCTCTTATTTTCATAGATACTCATGACAAATTGTAATCTCGATGCTCCCAATTGTTCTAAGTGTACAATTATGTCAGACAATTCATGTCATGTCCAATGCAATTGATTCCCTATCCTTAGACCAGGTTTAAGAAATTGCATTGGTAGAACTACATTTAGTCCATAAACTAATTTGAATGGAGTAGTTTGAATTGAAGCTTTGTATGCCACTCTATATTCTCAAAGGACATGATAAAATTGCATATCCTAATCTTTTCTTATAGTATTCACTAGTTTGGAAAGTATAGTACACAACACTTTATTTGTACTCTCAACTAAACCATTAGCTTGGGGATGATAGGGCACAGATTTCTTGTGTATTATCATGCATTTCTCTATCAAGGATTCCATTGCTTGATTCAAGAAATGAGTCCCTCTATCACTTATCAATTCTATTACTAGTCCAAATATAGTGATAACATGTTCATACAAAAACTTGGATGTTGTTTGAGCATCATTTTCTAAAGTGTCTTTTGCTTCAGCCCATTTTGTTAGATAGTCAGTTGCCACTATAATATATTCTACATGAGAACTTTTAGCTAGTGGATGTATAGGACCTATGAAGTCCAATCCCCATTTGTTAAAAACTCTAGGAGATATCAAAGGTTTGAGAGTTATGTCATATTTCCTAATTGGTGGTTTAGTTCTCTAGCAAATATCACATCTTTCTGGATACAACTTAGCATCTTGGAATAAAGTGGGCCACCAGAATCTTCAATAGAGGATTAACTTAGCAGTTCTCTCACTTGAAAAGTGATCTCGTGCTACACCTGAGTGAGCCTATTCCAATATCTCCAAATATTTTTCTTCATGAACACAAATTCTTAGATATCCATCCACTCCTCTCTTGTACAATTGATCATTTATAAGAACAAATGTATCACTCATTTCTTGTATATTTCTTGTATTTAAATCCATCTTCATTATTTCATTACGAGGTTTTTGTTTCAGATATTCCACAATATGTTTACTCCATTTAGGGTTTTCTTGAAACCAAAACAACGTTATTAATTCATCTCTCTATTTATTCTCACAATTATGACATTGAGATACACATGTATCCACATCTCTCTCCTTTGTTGGCCAGTGAGCTCCTATTCTTGCCAAATCATTTAGAATAATAGTCTTTGAAGCATGAAAACATGGATTCCAAAGATGTGCCTTCTCTAGATAATTGTGTTCTTCTTCAGGTAAACAATACTCCAAACTTCCTCTGTTATTCAAATGGTACAAGTGTCTTGATAGTAGAATGAAATTTTCTACTTTGCAAAATCAAATGAGTTGGAATCAAACATATATTCTTCAGTCCAATTGATAATATTTGTACCAAAGATTTTTCAAAACCTGGTATGATCTCTATCTTGAATAGATAAGCATTAGGTAGATCATCATCCATACTTTGTGATTTTTCTCTAGTTAAGATTATGGATAAATGATGAACTCTAAAATGTGTTTTCTTTTGGCTTACTACAACTTCAAAATCGAATCCCATCAATAGTAAGAATCATCGTACTATCCTTCCAACTTGACAAGGCTTATTTACTAGATATAATAAAGCTTGTATTGGTGCAAACCAATCAATAATTGGTGATTATGAAGTGATTGAAGTAGTTCAAAGATAACAAAAAAGTCAAGAAGTTCAAGAAAGACATAGTGTGTACACGTATGTACATTATGAGTGAAAATATACATTTGATCTAAGTGATCAAATCAAAGATTCAATAGTTCTTTTGGAGAACTAAGGATAATTAGAGTTGTGCAAACATAGCACAAAGGTGTGTGCATTATTTGAATGATCAAATTTGAAGCTATGTGCAGATATTGAAGTCTATTTTTGGAGCAAACTTTTTGAAGTTGAAGAAACTTCACACAGAGAAGTATTTTTCAATGATCTTGAAGATTAATGCAAAGTTTCTGTAAAGTTTGGTTTATTCTTGATATGGAGAAGCTCTTAAATCAAGGTAGATCAAACATTTGGAGATTTAAAATTTCTCCGATAGTGGTATCAAAGCTAGAAGATCAAATTAAGGTAAAAGAGAAGCAAGGAAAAACTCAACTATTGTGAACATCAAAGATGTTGTCAATTGGAGGGCCAAAGGTTAAAGTCTTGAAGAAAAATTGAAGAAGTACAAAGTTCGATTTCAAAAGGATTAGAAAAGGTCAAAGCTTTATATCAAAGGTACATTGTATATTCATAAAATTGAATAATTCCAGACACAAAGATCAAAGAGATGGGAGAAAGCTTGCAGATTGACAAGCTTGATAGAGATAACTACCCAACATGGTCCATGAGGATGGAGGCAGATCTTATGAGCAAAGATTTGATGACATTTATTACAGGAGAAGAAGAAAAGGTAGAGTTTAAGGATCTTATTGGAACTTGCAGTTTTGAGGAATTGGATGAAGAAAGATGCTCAAGCTAGGAGCATCATTTACATGACTATAAATGATTATTTTCTACCACACATTAGAGGATTAGAAAGCGAAACAGATGTATGGAATGCTTTGGAAGAACACTTCCAAAATACAACCAAATCAAGGGAGGGTTCACTATGGGCTGAGTTCACAACTTTCAAAAAGAAAGGTTCTCAATCAATTTCTGATTATATTACAAGGATGAAGCATATTGCAGATAGTTTGGGAGCAGTAGATGAAGATATGGAAGAAGACAAGTTGGTAAGGCAAATACTCACAAGTCTAAGAGGAGATGAAAAGTGGAAGCCTTTTATATTGTCTATAGAATTATCATTAGATCACTTTACTCTTGATCTTAATCAATTGCTAGGACATATGCTAACATTTGACCAAGACATTAAAGGAGAGAATGACAGAAGCACAAGTCAAGCAATGTATTCAAAAGACAAGAAGAAGAATGCTAAAGGCAAGCAATCAAATGATGAAGAAGGATCTTCAAGTCAAGTGAATTTCACAAAAGGGAAGATGAATTAGAGAGGTAAAGGTAGAGGAGGTAAGAATAAGGAAAATGCTAAAGCTTGTTGGATTTGTGGTAGAACAAATCATTTGGCAAATTATTGTTGGTATAATAGTCAAAATGGTGGAAATTATAATCAGAATTTCAGCCAAAGAGGAAGAGGAGGTAGAAATCAAAGAGGCAATTTCAGAGGAAGAGGTGGTAGGACTTCATTTGCTAGAGGAGGTGGAAGAAGTTTCCAAACTCAGTCCTACAACAATACTTATTACAATTATGCATCAGATCAGAAGGAAGACTTGACTCTCATCTTGAATGCAACACATGAAGCAATTAATGAAGATCAAATCGTGTTTTATATTGAGTCAAGATGTAGCAATCATCTGAGTGGTAATATTTCCTTAATGACTGATATGAAAGCTAGAGTGAATGGACATACAATTTAAATAGGAGATAACACCAAAAACAAGGTTGAAGGCATTGGATTAGTGGAGACAAAGAGTGGAAGCACACTTTAAGCAAGGTACTTTATGTTCCAACAATTCCCAAGAATTTGATAAGTGTAGGGCAAATTGTTGAGAAGGGATATGAACTTAGATTCACAAATGCGGGTGTTTATGTTGAAGATCCAGGTCATGGATATAAAAGCATTGTTATAGGAAAAAAGGATTGAAGGCTATTGAATCTCAAAGTCCAATGTAATGTGGGACATGCATTGTTCACTCATGGAAGCCAAAGGATGTCTAAATTGGACCTATGGCATAAGAGGTTAGAACATTTCAATGAAAGAGGGATAAAGGAGATGACAAAGAATGGTGCAATGCTTGGTCTACCAAATATTTAAGGTCAACATATGATATACAAATGCGAGGCTTGTCAACTAGGTAAAGCTCACAAGAAGTCATACAATAAGCAAGGGTACAGACATTCAAATATGCTTGAAGTGGTTCATACAGATGTCTGGGGTCCTTCAAAGGACTATAGCATAAATGGATCTAGGTTTTATGTGTTTTTTGTTGATGATGCAACAAGGTGGATTACTCTATATGTAATCAAGGATAAATATGAAGTGTTTGAGACATTTAAACATGATCATGCTTATGCAGAAAGAATTACAGGACAAAAACTTAAGAGATTGAGATCAGATGGAGGAGGAGGATATTTTTCTAAAGAATTTGATGATTATATGTGGAATGTAGGCATAAAAAGAGAAGTGACTTTCAGGTACTCCCCACAACAAAATGGAATTGCACAAAGAAGAAATAGAACTATTGTAGAGTTTGCAAGATCAATGATGAAGGAAAAGAATTGCCCCAATTACATGTGGGCAGAAGCAATCAACACCGCAACTTATCTTTTGAATAGGTTACCTTTGCAAAGCTTTGGATGGAATTACTTCTTATGAAGCATGGTGGGGTAAGAAACTTACTCTTGATCATAGAAAAATATTTGGATGTTTGGCATATGCTTATGTTCCATCTCAATTGAGACATAAGCTAGAACACAAGGCAGAAAAGTATGTGTTTATTGGGTCTGATGATAGACAGATGGGATACATGTTGTGGAATCCATCTACAAAACAATTTCTTGTTTCAAAAGATGTCACATTTGATGAACAAAGCATCTATTAAAGGGCCATGTATGTATAAATCCAGAAGAAATCAAAAGGAAAGGGAACTAAAAGATGAAGGTATATGAAGAGGATAATGATGATGATGCTTGCAGAAACGAAATGCAAGATAATGATGAAGATAGGCCAAGGTTTGATCCAGAACAAAATGAAGTGGAGACCTCAAGGAGTGTAGAGGCTAGAAGGTCATCAAGAGAAAGGAAGCAACCTATCACGTATAGCTATGATACTTCTTTCTTGACAACCAAATATTATGCTTACATCATAAAGACAGATGAAGATCCATCGAGGAGTATGATGCTCTAGTTGAGAATGAGACATGGGAATTGGTGCCAAGACCAAGAAATCAGAAGGTAATTGGATGCAAGTGGGTATACAAGACAAAGATGTTTGCAGATGGAAAAGTGTCTAGATACAAGGCTAGACTTGTGGTCAAAGGATATGCCCAAACACATGGAGTGGACTATGTTGAAACCTTTAGTTGAGTTTCTAAGATGTCTAAAATCAGAACTCTAATTGCTATTAGTACATGTAAAGGTTGGAAGCTATCTCAATTAGATGTAAGGAATGCATTTTTAAATGGATATATTGTAGATGAGGTGTACATGGAGCAACCAGAGGGTTTCAAAGAGTCAAATGGATCAGAATATGTGTGTAAGCTCAAGAGACATTTGTATAGCTTGAAGCAAGCCCCAAGGGCATGGAATTATAGACTTGTCAAGTTCTCAAATGAACTTGGATATCAAGCTTCAAAGGCAGATAGTAGTTCGATAGTGAAGGCAAGTGAAAATGGGTATATTTATGTTTGCATTTATGTTGATGTTATTATTATCATAGGCACAGATGCTCAAATAATCAAAGAGCTCAAGAAGCAAATAGAAAAGGAGTTTAAGATAAGTGATTTGGGAAATTTGTCTTATTTCCTAGGGATGGAGATTGTGTATACTCAACATGGAGTATATGTTACACAAGAAAGGTACTTGAAGAATCTTCTAATGAAATTTAATATGGAGAATTGTAAACCTTCAACCACACCTTTGGAGGTACATCACAAATTGAGTAAGTATGGAGGAGAAGAGTTCAAAGACATGAAGACATATCAGAGTTTGGTAGGTAGTTTAATCTATGCCACATTGACAAGACCAGATCTTTCATATGCAGTTGGTGTCTTATCACAATTCATGCATTGCTAAGATATATCAAAGGAACTCTAAATGAAGGTTTCTATTATGGATTTACTTCTAACACTAGAATCAAAATGTAGTGATGTAGATTGGGTAGGTAATTCATATGATAGAAGGTCTACTCATGGTTACCTGTGTTATGTTGGGGATAATCTAATCTCTTGGTGTTCAAAGAAGCAACATACAGTTGCTTTGTCATCCATATGCTACAAAAGAAGTAATCTGGTTGAAGACATTGTTGAAAAGTCTTGGAATTGATCAGAGTACTCCAATCATATTTGGAGATAACATGAGTTCATTGTATTTAGCAGCTAATCTTGTTTTCCATGCTAGGACTAAACACATAGAGATTCAAGATCATTTCTTAAGAGAAAAGGTGCTTGATAAAGAAATTGAAGTCATGTATACACCAAGAAAAGTGCAAGTGGCAGGTATGCTGACAAAAAACTTGGATGGACCCAAGTTTCAAAGGTTTAAAGAGATGGCACGCATAAAGAAGAATGGCATAATCACAATGAATGATTGAGGGTGATTTGTTGGTGCAAACCAATCAATAATTAGATTATGAAGTGATTGAAGCAGTTCAAAGATAAAAAGAAAGTCAAGAAGTTCAAGAAAGACATAATCTGTACACATATGTACATTATGAGTGAAAATTCTTGTAATATAGCCATGAATACTTATAAGAATGATAGAGAGTCATGTAATAGATACAGGACGAGTATAAACACATACATACATATATATATATATATATATATATATATATATATATATATATATATATATATATATATATATATATATATATATATATATATATATATATATATATATATATATATATATATATATAATAAGTCAATGATGTCAAGAAAATAAGTGATGAGAACCAATAGAGTTAAAGTCTATGAGTGATAGATGTGCAAAGGGTCTTCTTCTTAGAATAGCATTGAGTCTATCTTAGATTTCTCTCAGCCTGGTCATGTGGATCAAGAAATATTTTGTACACATCTAACCCAGAAGTTAATCAAGCTATGACCAAATTTCCATGATCTAATTCTCTTTAGGTTGTGTGTATGACAAATAGGAACATTCATATGTAGAAGTCTGCAGGTGAAGTTCTCAGAATCGTGCATTCTGCTATTCAAAGATTTACTTGGATCTTAATGCTCAGTGTAAAGTTTTTTATGATTGAGCATTCAAAATTTAAGTTAGAAGATGAGGAAGCTATGGCTAAAAGCATTTAGCAAAACGGGTTATACTTTGAGAGAAATCAATTGGCAAGTTGACCATGTTAAAGTTGCCATGTCAGGAACATAGTTTCTGATATACATTTGATCTAAGTGATCCAATCAAAGATTCAATAGTTCTTTTGGAGAACTAATGATCATTATAGTTGTGCAAAGGTAGCACAAAGGTGTGTGCATCATTTGAATGATTAAATTTGAAGCTATGTGTAGATATTGAAGTCTATTTCTGAAGCAAAGTTTTTGAAGTTGAAGAAACTTCACATAGAGAAGTATTTTTCAATGATGTTGAAGATTAATGCAAAGTTTGTGTAAAGTTTGGTTTATTCTTGATATAGAGAAGCTCTTAAATCAAGGTAGATCAAAAATTTGGAGAAAGGTCTCTAACAACTTGATGATCCATAAAAAAATTAAACTTATTAGCGAGTAGATAATGTTTGAGTTTCTTTATAGCATCGATCATACCCAACCCTTCTGTTTTAGTTGTGGTGTAGTTTTTCTTAGCTTGATTAAATTGTTTACTTGCATAGGCTATAGGAAAATCTACTTTGCTTCCTTCTATAGGTTGTTTTAAAACACATCCTAATGCAAAATTTGAAGTACAAAGGTTTTGCAATGTCTACAAACTTTATTATGGCCTTAATTTTCTCTCCATCAGTAGAGATGCCATTTTTGGATATTATATGTCCCAATATTCTTCCTTTTCTAACAAAAGATCACTTATCAGGGTTTAGAGAAACTCTATAAGTTCTACACTTTTTGAATATATTTCCCAGATCTTGTAATTGATTTTCCCTTTGATTCAAAAAGGTACATAAATCATCCAAATAAATTTCCATTATATTTCTTGCAAAATCTTTAAACACATGACACATTAAACTTTGGAATGTGGCTAGTGCATTGGTTAGACCAAAAGGCATAACCCTAAATGCATATACACCCCATTCTATTGCAAAGGTAGTCTTCAGTTGATCTTCTAATGCAGTTGGAACTTGGTTCTATCCTAAAAAGCCATCCAAAAAGATATAGACTTCTCTCTCCAATAGATGATCTGTTATTGACAATGGATAGCTATCTCTAATGGTTGCAACATTTATTTTCTTAACATTGATGCAAAATCTAAGTTTTTCTTTCTTCCTTTGTACTACAACTATTGATGATATCCATTCAGTATACTCAATTTCATTAATGAAATGGGAAACCAATAATTTATCTATTTCTCCTTAATCTTTGCATAGTACTTATCATTGTATGTATAATGCATTTGCTTACTAGGTTTAGCATATGGTGCTACAGGTATTCTATGCACACAAATCTTGGGATCTATCCCTTTAGGATGTTTGTTGTTGTAGGAAATTACATCTCTAAGTTCCCTGACGGATTTGATTAAGGCCTCTTCTTCCTTTGTCATATCATGTGCTATTACATTATGTTTGTCTTCTCCCCCCTCTTGAGCTATTACTGTCTTTTTTGTTTCTTCTTGATTATCATAGGACTCTCCTGTTTTTTTATCCTTTTGTGGTTTCAAGTTCAACACCAATCTCTCTTCAACCTCATACTTTTTAAATTTTGATGGAACATAAAAATTTCCTTGTTTTTCTTCTGGAGTAATCTAAGTTTTCTCTTTTAGTTTATTTTGTTGGATCTCGATTATGTCCTTTTCTTGGTTTTTAATTTTGGTGTATTTTCCTAAGAGTTTATCCTTGATAACATCACTTGCTTGCACACTTTCTAGGTATGAAGGTTTGTCATTTACCTCCATTTTTGTTTTCTTTTGTTGATGCTAATTGCTCCTCATCCAATCTTATTGTCCTTAGAACTATGTGAAAGATATCATACCCCTTATAATTTTGAAAATTTATCCCCACATTCTCTTTGTTGGCTACATATAATGTAGACAATATTTAAGTCTGTCCATAGGGTTCAAAATCTTCATCATTGAACTTCTGAGGTATATATTTCTCATCCTCTACTGTCGTGTCATTTATACAATCTTACTTTCTCAAAAGAAATCTTTTTAGTAAGTTTTTTCTTCTTGGACCAAATGCCCAAAGTGGTGCTTCATCTTCACTTTCTTCAACGAACATCTCCTTTGGTTCATCTGTACTTCCTATTCATTGTGGAGCTTATTTCATTCCCTAGGAGATATGTCATGATAATTTCCCCTCAAAAAAATGTTTGTTTTACTTTTGAGTTGTCCTCTCCAATCATTATAGCATAAAGGAACAACAACCTCAATTACTTAAATTGTCAATTTGGGAAGTATGATAAGACCTTAGTGTTGATATATTTAGGTAGTGATGTGTGTGAACACTCTAGCACCGCCGGGGCACTTTTTTCCCTCTTTAGGAGGTTTTTTTCCCCTAGCTTGTATATATGCTATTGCCCTAATGGGCTACTTATCTTTGTGCATTCTAGTGGTAATAGATTCAGTATTGTGTGGTGTGCTCCAAGCTTCTTCTTCTTCCTTGTGATGTTCGTGTGCTTCCGCAGACATCTGACTCCAACAATTGGTATCAGTGCAGGTTGCCGCTTCATCTAGGGCATCGTCTACACCTCTCTGGTCATAGTCTCAGAATCATAGGAAATTTGGTGAGCATACTCAGGGTGTTTCAGAGATCAAAATAGCTTTGCTGTGTCATGCCAAAATCGTGAACTGAGGTCGTTTCGGCCTCTGAACACACTATCGTAGTGCTTGTGTAGGCTATTTCATCTTTTTGTGCCAAAGATATATAGAAGTTTCGGCTTGCCAATATAAGCGTCTCGAGGTCTGCCACAAGTTTAGTAGAACTTGTCAGGGTAGTTCTGTTCAAACTTTTTAGATACATTCATTCTGTTGCATCAGGGTATTTTAGTCAGTGGCCATGGCTGAAAACAGTGATGTATTTCGTATGTTGGCTATTGAGGATAAGTTCGATGGTACAAATTACCCATTGTGGGCTTATATGATGCGTCATGTATTGGTCACAAAAGGACTATGGAATATTGTGCAAGGTGCTGAAAGATATCATGTTACACCTACGAATACAGGTATTGGAGCTTATGGAGATGGTGTCGAAGATGGTGATATTTTGTAGATTCTTGTTTATGCTATGGTTTTTGTTGCACCTACTACAGAGCAAATTTGTTGGGATGGCAGAGATGCTTAGGCACATGCATTGATACCTTTGTCTATCAAACGTTGTCGTCGAGATTTTCTCTACTCTCTCACTCATGAAGGCCTATAGCAAACACATTCGATGAAGGTAGCCAGAATTCCCTCAGAAGTCCAAGATGCATCAAGGATGTCAAAGGGAGTTCACATGCAAACTTTGGAAGAAATCAAGCAAATCTAGGGTAGCGGTCAAAGCTGGTCAAACTTTGGAAATTAGGGCAAAAATTTCAATGTCTCCAAATCACATGAAAATTCATACACTTGTAAAGCATATCAAACGCAATCTATAGCCCAAATTTCACATGAAAATGGATTTTCTAGCACATTGATATGCCATGTGCATTTTGTAAAAAATGTAATATTTCCACTTAGACCCTACAAAATCTTGTAGAGGAATTTTTGTTAGCCATATGGTTTGGCATGTATAAAGACCATATTAGCCTACATATTTGTACAAAGTTTCAAGGCTATCAGAGCTTCCTAGACACCTTAATGCCACCTTGCAAGCTTCCAAATGTAGTCAAACTTGTACAAGGGAGATCCAGATGGGAGTTTTTTTTGCATATTCCTAAAGGAGGGCTTTCAAAACACAGACCTACAAATTTTTATCTTCATCAAAGGATATTTGAAGGGTCAAAGAGCACAAAATCCAGTTTTCAAGGTCACCGCAATTTCCTAGAATAAGAAAATTGAAGGCTTGAAGGGCTACCATATGGCAAACAATGATTGAACCATGTTGTATGCTCAAGATGAGCTCATATTCAAGGGTGGAGATGCACTTAAGCATAAAGCAAGGAGGATCCACGAGTTTTTTCACTGGATAAGCCTTTTTTGATGAGCAAAGATCAATAATGCAAAGTTTCTCCAAAAATAGTGGCTTATCCAAATTGATGATAGCACTGATCCGACGGTCCAGATCAGCCCCAAATCCAATGGTGGAGAATGAAGCCACCTATTTTCCTCCCCTTTGCCCTAGATATCATATAAATAACCAATCCTAACCATCCATTTGATAAATCCAATGGTTGTAATCAAAAGAAGTTGATCTTAGGGTTGAGAGTTGATTTCTCTAGATCCAAGGGCCCAAATTCATTCAAAAAACTACATAAACCCCCCTCCAAACTCCTAGAGCATCATTGTTAGGCATCCATAGGGCCCTTTCTAGCACATGGTTTCCTTGAGATGATCACCCTCAGTTGAGCGTGTGAGGATCCAAGGTGGGCTAGTAAGAGCATAGTTCCTAGATTCAATTTTAGACTTCCTCTCTAGGATAGGCTCATAAACCCAGGTTCTCTTTCTTTGCTCACCCTCAATGGAGCGTGTGAGTGAGTTTGAGCTCGTTTTATGTGTCTTAGAATTCTTTAGAAACACTACGATCCTAGAAAGACATAGGGTCAATGAAGTGGGACCTATCCTCTTACGTGTGACATTCGGTTGAATTGTCATGGTGAGAGGGTCGTGCGGACCACCTTTGACCAGTAGAATGCTTAGCTTGACGTTTCACAACATTCATGTATATTTTTATCATAACAAGATCTTCTAATTCATGTCTCATGTGTCTTATCTCTTTGTCTCTTCTATGTTTTAACATGTCACCTTCTATCTCTTTCTATGTGTGAGAAGGCTCCGCAGTATTGCGTTGAACCAGTGAGAATGATCCATTAAGGTTGAGATAATAATTTTCTTTTCATTCATAAATCATGACCCACGTGCATTCATATCACCCACAAACACCCATGCATATGTTTTAGTTTTAAAAGTGTATAAGAAGCTCCATTCTTGGATTATTCTTCCTTTTGAGACTGATTCATGTGTGTGGTTTTAGTTTTTTCTCTCATCATGCATTCATTCCATTCCTATGAATGTGAATTAAATTTGGAAAGTTTTTAAGAAGCTCCATATTTTTGGACCATTCTTCCTTTCCGAATTGATTCATGTGAATAGTTTCTTTTGTCCTCATCATTCATGTTCATGCGATTATCTTGTGTTCATATGTTCCCATTTCTCTAATCAAATCATGACATCTCTTCCCCCCATACCCAACTTCATCCTCACCTTCACATTTTTTATTACATAAACCTTCCAACACTCACTAGCTTCATACACTCTGCGTGTGCCACGGCCGGACCCGATCCACCCCGATTGCGATCACCTCCACATTTGAACCTGACGTGAAATGCTTCGTGGTATTTGCTTATGATCTTATTGGGAGGTTTTGATCCATATTTTTTGTTTCATATTTTTCATCCGCATCATATCATCATCATCATTCTTGATTGTTGCACTAAATTTCTCACAATATCGTGCACATCTTCGTCGTGAAGTAAATGCATTTGTGAGAGATCTAGAACATCATGCATCACTCGCTTATTCACATAAGAAGGAGGAAGGATTCAAATCCCTTATTATTGAGAAACAAGGCCAAAGAATAGTCTCTTCTACATTGAGAGAGAAGGGAAAATTCAATGGCATCAACATTACAAGCTACTAGATTTGTTTGAAGAGCAAGGTATGATTTTTGGTCTTCCTGAAGATCTTTTGATATCATTCTTTGAACAAATTTTTGATAGCTCTATCATAAACCATGTCACTCAATATGATAGTCTTCCTTGGAGTGATTTTAGAAAGGAGATGCTCAAAGAATTCTATCTTGAAGATTATAGCCAACATAATCGGGATGGATTCTTACGATGGGTCAATTCCCCAAAGCCTAGTAGCTTTACTCACTTACAAAATGAGTATATTAGACGCTATGAAAAAGTTCCTGATGAGGATAAGATAACTTTGGAACCTGATCTTGTGATCAATTTTCTTAAGCTTCTTCATCTTGAAACTCGTAGGGAAGTTGAACGGCGATTAGAAGAGCTGGATAAGCACTATGGTCTTATTGACAATTGGCAAAAAGTGCATAAAGTAGTAGAGGTTGTAGCCCATAGACATCAAAGACAATCCATGCTTTATGAGCAAACTAGTCTTCCTCAAGCTAGCCTTCCACAAACTAAGGAGCAAGTTAGAGAACAATCCCATGCTATGCTATTTGACTCTACTCTTATTCCTCAAATGATGGAGCCTACTCAAAGTTTTAAAGTAGAGCCAAATAAAAGTGTAGTTGAACAATCTCAAGTGGAAATTCTCACTAAGCAAATGGAAAGTGAAAATAGATCCTATGGAGATTTTAGATGACATTTTGCTTAAGAGTCAAGTGATTATGTCTTTAGAACAAGTTTTCTCTATTGCAAAGACTGTTTTTAAAGATAACTTTATCGGCCTAATTAAAAGGAAGAGGTTTCCGCTTAATCTAGATACTGAGATGCAAGATTCTCTAGATCAAGATCAAGCTATGAATGAAGCCTTAAACTTTGATGAATCTGATGAAGAGGGCTTTGATGATGATGAAGTAAATGTTAATAAAAATTTCTTAGGACCTATTCAACCTGACCATGAGAATCATGAAAACAATCCTGAAAGTCACTTTAAAAGAAAATTTTGGTCTAGAGGTACATCAGAGATGCATGTTAAAATAGGAAATGATAAGAACACTATCACTGTAATATGCATTAGTAGATTCCGGCTCCGAAATCAATGTGATTTCAAGAGAAGTCTATGATAAGTTTCGATGGTCCATAGATAAAGATTGTGGATGGCATATGAGAACTGCAGATAATGGTGTAGGTACCCTGTATGGAGCTTGTGCTAGTGTGCCCATATCCATAGGAGGAATCATTGAAGAGTTTCACTTTTTTATTCAAGATAATTGCTCCTATGAAGTTCTCTTAGGTCAACCCTTTATTTGTGAGAGTCGTATGGAAACTAAAGCCATGGATGATGGGTCTACCAATGCTAGATTTAAGTCTAAGGATGGAATGCAAACACTTCAAGTCATGACAGTAGGAGTGAATCATCCTAGGAATCAATTGTCAATTAGAAAGAAACCTATTGTTACTCAGGGTCATGAGCATGCTTGTAGTGATTGTGCACCTCGATTCATGTTTGGAGCTACATATGATCAAAATTTCGGATAGAATCCATTGTTGAGCGGGACAACAGTGGATATTGGTTTGACATCTCACTTCTAACCAACATGTACAATAGTTTGTCACTTTGTTTTCCACATTCTAGATTATATTTTCTTCATAAGAGTCAATTGTCCAAGTCTTTTATCCAAAAAACCCAAAAAATTTATAAAAACAACAAAATCATGGAACATGATGAGAACATTGAGCATGTGATTGAAACATCTCATTGTCTCTACTCTTGAGGAGTTAGAGTTATGTCTTCAACAAAATTCTAATTCCCATATTATTCTTCTTTCTTCCCTTGATGAGTATGCTCTTATCCAGGAATATACAGATCAAACGAGAACTATGGGGTATGGTAACAACCTTGAAAGACAAAGAATATTTCATTGGTGCAAATGTCAAAATTGAGACTGATTGTTTGCCTCTCATTGGAATGATAGCCAAGTGTTCATCTCTTGATATAGCCATGCTTAGATGGATCTCATATATTAAGTTCATAAATCTTGAGTTAGTTCATGTTTCAGGTAAGTCAAACTCAGTTGCTGATATGTTATCGAGAGCTAGACTTGATGATGATCTTGAAAGTGATCTAATAAAGAATGTGAAGTTAGTTGACTATGTTCTATATATATACGAGTATGATAAAGTTCATGAGTCTGAGTACAAAAATGAATGGAGAGACATAGGAAAGTATCTGAGTACACTACAACCATTACCTAGCTGGACTACGAATAGATTCCGTAACATTAGGAAACGAGATTATAACTTTTTCCTATGTAATGGTTATCTTTGGAGACATGCTAAGGGTAAGGTTAAGAATCCACAACGAGTCCTAGGAAAACGAGGTCTTCAATTGCAAGTAATGAAGGAAATGCATGATACATTATGGGCAGGTCATAAAGGATTTTTTGGAACATACGAAAAAATTAGAAGTACTTATTATTGGCCTAGGATGTATGTTGACATTAGTAGCTATGTTTCTACATGTTCTACTTGTCAACTTCATTCATCAGTCAAACATAGAGATCCGTTGCATCCTACTTATCCACCCTGTATTCACTACAAGTGGGTAGTAGATCTTGTAACTATGCCTAAAGATATTGACAAAATGCGTTACATTGTACTTGCAAGAGAAGACTTAACTAAACATGTAGAGGGACGTGCACTATGATCTAAGACCACTTACAATGTTTGCAAATTCTTCCTTGAAGATGTCATAAGTCGCTTTGGGTACATAGAGAAAGTAGTTGCCGATCATGGAGAGTTAAATGGGAGAGAAGCTAAAGAGTTCTTTGAACATCACGGTATTCGTTTGTCTCTCACTACTGCATATTATCCAGAGGCCAATGGTAAAATAGAGAGAGGGCATCCACCTATTGTGAAAGCCATATCTAAAGCATGTAATGGTGACATCAAACAATGGCCTAGATTCTTACCTTTTGCACTTTGGGCAGATAGAATGATGTGCACACATACTACTAGGTATATGCCTGCTAAACTCATGTACTGTAAAAAACCATTGTTTCCAATTCAGTCTCATATTTCTGCATGGTCAAATTTGCCTTGGTCTGAAAACATGTCTACTGATGATTTTTTGAGTTTGCGCATTAAACAGTTAGAACAAGGTAAATTAAGACTTGATGATGTTGTTGAAAAATTAAGAGAATCTAGAATGAAGAACAAGCATTATTTTGATAAAACTCATCGATTGCATCCTAAGCCAATTGAAGTAGGAGATTGGGTGCTCATTTATGATAGTACACTTGACTCTCAATATGATGCACACAAAAAGCTCACTCAACGGTGGTTTGGGCCATACATTGTATCAAAAGTCAACAACAATGGTGCGTATGCTCTTTGTGAATTAAATGGTGTTGCACTAAAAACTTTGATTGCAGGTAAAAGGATAAAGCTATTCAAGAAACGTGATAATGACGAGTACATTTTGGATGATGACATTGCAGAAGATGACAACAATGAGGCCGATTCATAAACAGGAGTATCTATGCTATAAAAATAAAAAAATTAAAAAAAAAGAAAAAAAACATATAAAATATCATTAGCTTTTCAAGTTCATATTGCTATGTTTTTTTCAAGTTCATTCTATTTTTTTTCCATTCTTGTTTCATGCATATTTGTTTTCAGTCTTTGCATTGCATTGCATATCCACATCACTTGAGTGAAAAAAGGGCAAATGATGATTTCTCTACTTGTGTAAAATTGTATCTTGAGTATTAGTTTATCTACTAAGAAATCGGTTATAATCTAGGATTATGGAAAGATAGGACATGTAGATTTGGAGGTTTATTTTGGTGACATGACTTTCATATATAAACATGCATATGTATCCTGTATCGAAAGCATAATTGTTGAAGTCCTAGCTCTTGCTACTGCATGTTTCTACATCTTTAGTCCACCTCACAGCACTTGTATCGGAGTTTAAACGACTGTTCTCCGTCATAAAAAATCGTTGTACCTTGTATCAGGGTTTAATTTTTCCCCGTCATAAAAGAAAAAGAAAAAAAAATGCTACATGTTACTAGGAAGTTTACACTTTCTTCCACCCCAAAAAAGTGATCGTAACCATAAAGTTGTCGAATCATCATCATCATCATCATCATCAAAAAAAAAAGAGCAAGCCAAAGGAGGATAAAGAGGTATAGTAGAATAAATCACGGGCTATATAGGCAGATTTATGCATTAGTGGAGTTTAGTTAGATTTCCTTGCATGTTAGTAGAGAAAGAGCATATTCATATTTATGTAGGAAAGAAGTTGATCTAAAATAAGCTAAAGATGAAATATGTCTCTTGAAAATCCTAAATCTTTGTTTATAATCATATTTAAGGTAGATTGCTTTATGAAAAAGATACAAATTTTTTTTCAAGATGAGAGGAACTGATGCTCAAAATGACTCAATACATCCACTTCCACTTCATATTGATGCTTGTTTGTTTCCTTTCTTGTTGTCAATGCTGCTTGTTCATTTGCATATATGTTGCCTATTTGTTCATGCATATTCATGTTGCGTGTTCCAATTCTTTCTTTCATGCAAATTTTGCTTCATGTCATAGTGCCTACTCATTCATGCATATGATCAATTTTTTCTTCCATGTGTCTTATGTTGCCTATAAAAGAATTTGATGCCTAGAACAATTTGTTTTTCACAGATACTAGAGTGGTGCTTCCGGAGGAATCGCAGGTTTAGTGGGGGCGAATGTCGTCAAGATTTTCTCTCCTCTCTCACTCATGAAGGCCTACAGGAAACACATTCGATGAAGGTAGCCAGAATTCCTTGAGAAGTCCAAGATGCATCAAGGATGTCAAAGGGAGTTCACATGCAAACTTTGGAAGAAATCAAGCAAATCTAGGGTAGCAGTCAAAGCTGGTTCAACTTTGGAAATTAGGGGAAAAATTTCAATGTCTCCAAATCACATGAAAATTCATATACTTGTAAAGACTATCAAAGGCAATCTATAGCCCAAATTTCACATGAAAATGGATTTTCTAGCATATTGATATGCCATGTGCATTTTGTAAAAAATGTAACAGTTCCACTTAGACCCTATAAAAATTTGTATAGGAATTTTTGTTAGCCATATGGTTTGGCATGTGTAAAGACCATATGAGCCTACATATTTTTACAAAGTTTCAAGGCTATCAGAGCTTCCTAGGCACCTTAATGCCACCTTGCAAGCTTCCAAATGTAGTCAAACTTGTACAAGGGAGATTCAAATGGGAGTTTTTTCTGCATATTCCTAAAGGAGGCCTTTTAAAACATAGCCCTACAAAATTTTATCTTCATCAAAGGATATTTGAAGGGTCAAAGAGCACAAAATCTAGTTTTCAAGGTCACCGCAGTTTCCTAGAATAAGAAAATTGAAGGCTTGAAGGGCTGTCACATGGCAAACAATGATTGAACCATGTTGTACGGTCAAGATGAGCTCATATTCAAGGGTGGAGATGCACTTAAGCATAAAGCAAGGAGTATCGACGAGTTTTTTTACCGGATAAGCCTTTTTTGATGATCAAAGATCAATAATGCAAAGTTTCTCCAGAAATAGTGGCTTATCTTATCCAAATTGATGTCACACTGATCCGACAGTCCAGATCAACCCCAAATCCAATGGTGGAGAATGAAGCAGCCTATTTTCCTCCCCTTTGCCCTAGATATCATATAAAGAACCAATCCTAACCATCCATTTGATAAATCCAATGGTTGTAATCAAAAGAAGCTGATCTTAGGGTTGAGAGTTGATTTCTCTAGATCCAAGGGCCCGAATTCATTCAAAAAACTATATAAACCCCCCTCCAAACTCCTAGAGCATCATAATTAGGCATCCATAGGGCCCTTGCTAGCACATGGTTTCCTTGAGACGATCACCCTCAGTTGAGCATGTGAGGATCCAAGGTGGGCTAGTAAGAGCATAGTTCCTAGATTCAATTTTAGACTTCCTCTCTAGGATAGGCTCATAAACCCAGGTTCACTTTCTTTGCTCACCCTCAGTGGAGCGTGTGAGTGAGTTTGAGCTCGTTTTATGTGTCTTAGAATTCTTTAGAAACACTATGATCCTAGAAAGACATAGGGTCAATGAAGTGGGACCTATCCTCTTACATGTGACATTCGGTTGAACTGTCATGGTGAGAGGGTCGTGCGGACCAACTTTGACCAGTAGAATGCGTAGCTTGACGTTTCACAACATTCATGTATATTTTTATCATAACAAGATCTTCTAATTCATGTCTCATGTGTCTTATCTCTTTGTCTCTTCTATGTTTTAACATGTCACCTTCTATCTCTTTCTATGTGTGAGAAGGCTTCGCAGTATTGCATTGAACCAATGAGGCTGATCCATTAAGATTGAGATAATAATTTTCTTTTCATTCATAAATCATGACCCACGTGCATTCATACCACCCACAAGCACCCATGCATATGTTTTAGTTTCGAAAGTGTATAAGAAGCTCCATTCTTGGATTATTCTTCCTTTTGAGACTGATTCATGTGTGTAGTTTTAATTTTTTCTCTCATCATGCATTCTTTCCATTCAAAAGAACCTATGAATGTGAATTAAATTTGGAAAGTGTTTAAGAAGCTCCATATTTTTGGACCATTCTTCCTTTTCGAATTGATCCATTTGAATGGTTTCTTTTGTCCTCATCATTCATGTTCATGTGATTATCTTGTGTTCATATGTTCCCATTTCTCTAATCAAATCATGACATCTCTTCCCCCCATACCCAACTTCATCTTCACCTTCACATTTTTTATTACATAAACCTTCCAACACTCACTAGCTTCATACAGTCTGTATGTGCCACGGTCGGATCCGATCCACCAGGATTGCGATCACCTCCACATTTGAACCTGACGCGAATGTCGTCGAGATTTTCTCTGTTCTCTCACTCATGAAGGACTACAGGAAACACATTCGATGAAGGTAGCCAGAATTCCATGAGAAGTCCAAGATGCATCAAGGATGTCAAAGGGAGTTCACATGCAAACTTTGGAAGAAATCAAGCAAATCTAGGGTAGCGGTCAAAGCTGGTCAAACTTTGGAAATTAGGGCATAAATTTCAATGTCTCCAAATCACATGAAAATTCATATACTTGTAAAGCCTATCAAAGGAAATCTATAGCCCGAATTTCACATGAAAATTGATTTTCTAGCACATTGATATGCCATGTGCATTTTGTAAAAAATGTAATATTTGCACTTAGACCCTACAAAATCTTGTATAGGAATTTTTGTTAGCCATACGGTTTGGCATGTATAAAGAACATATGAGCCTACATATTTATACAAAGTTTCAAGGCTATCAGACCTTCCTAGACACCTTAATACCACCTTGCAAGCTTCCAAATGTAGTCAAACTTGTACAAGGGAGATTCAGATGGGAGTTTTTTCTGCATATTCCTAAAGGAGGCCTTTCAAAACATAGCCCTACAAATTTTTATCTTCATCAAAGGATATTTGAAGGGTCAAAGAGCACAAAATCCAGTTTTCAAGCTCACCGTAGTTTCCTATAATAAGAAAATTGAAGGCTTGAAGGGCTGCCACATGGCAAACAATGATTGAACCATGTTGTACGATCAAGATTAGCTCATATTCAAGGGTGGAGATGCACTTAAGCATAAAGCAAGGAGGATCCATGAGTTTTTTCACCAGATAAGCCTTTTTTGATGATCAAAGATCAATAATGCAAAGTTTCTCCAAAAATAGTGGCTTATCTTATTCAAATTGATGTCAGCATTGATCCGACGGTCTAGATCAGCCCCAAATCCAATGGTGAAGAATGAAGGTGCCTATTTTCCTCCCCTTTGCCCTAGATATCATATAAATAACCAATCCTAACCATCCATTTGATAAATCCAATGGTTGTAATCAAAAGAAGCTGATCTTAGGGTTGAGAGTTGATTTCTCTAGATCCAAGGCCCAAATTCATTCAAAAAACTATATACCCCCCTCTAAAGTCCTTGAGCATCATTGTTAGCCATCCATAGGGCCCTTGCTAGCACATGGTTTCCTTGAGACAATCACCCTCAGTTGAACGTGTGAGGATCCAAGGTGGGCTAGTAAGAGCATAGTTCCTAGACTAAATTTTAGACTTCCTCTCTAGGATAGGCTCATAAAACCCAAGTTCTCTTTCTTTGCTCACCCTCAATGGAGCGTGTGAGTGAGTTTGAGCTGGTTTTATGTGTCTTAGAATTCTTTAGAAACACTACGATCCTAGAAAGACATAGGGTCAATGAAGTGGGACCTATACTCTTACGTGTGACATTCGGTTGAATTGTCATGGTGAGAGGGTCGTGCGGACCACCTTTGATCAGTAGAATGCTTAGCTTGACGTTTCACAACATTCATGTATATTTTTATCATAACAAGATCTTCTAATTCATGTCTCATGTCTCTTATCTCTTTGTCTCTTCTATGTTTTAACATGTCACCTTCTATCTCTTTCTATGTGTGAGAAGGCTCCGCAGTATTGCATTAACCCAGTGAGGATGATCCATTAAGGTTGAGATAATAATTTTCTTTTCATTCATAAATCATGGCCCACATGCATTTATACCACCCAAAAAACACCCATGCATATGTTTTAGTTTTGAAAGTGTATAAGAAGCTCCATTCTTGGACCATTCTTCCTTTTGAGACTGATTCATGTGTGTGGTTTTAGTTTTTTCTCTCATCATGCATTCATTCCATTCAAAAGAACCTATGAATGTGAATTAAATTTGGAAAGTGTTTAAGAAGATCCATATTTTTGGACCATTCTTCCTTTCCGAATTGATTCATGTGAATGCTTTCTTTTGTCCTCATCATTCATGTTCATGCGATTATCTTGTGTTCATATGTTCCCATTTCTCTAATCAAATCATGACATCTCTTCCCCCCATACCCAACTTCATCTTCACCTTCACATTTTTTATTACATAAACCTTCCAATACTCACTAGCTTCATACACTCTGCGTGTGCCACAGCCGGACCCAATCCACCCGGATTGCGATCACCTCCACAACGTGCCATTATTCCTCACATTCACTCTTGTAGAATAGCTAAGGATGCTTGGGATACACTTACCACATTGTACTAGGGTAGGAATGAAGCTCATGTTGCTTACCTTCGAAAACAGTTGGAGAGTGAGCACATGAATGAAGGTGATTCTATGGATAATTTTTAGACAAAGATCAAGGATTTGAAGGAACAATTGATTTTTGTTGATGAGGTTATACTAGATAGCTCACATGCAGATCGTTCTGAATGGTCTTCCTGATTCATATCAGAGTTTTTCTTCTACTCTTTGTTTGATAATGAAAGGCAATCCAAATGCCTTGTCATTTGAGGAGTTAGGTTCTCTTATGTTGTAGGAAGATCAATCTAGACATAACATGTCTATTATGCATGTTGCAGATCAAGTTTTCTTTGCTAGTTAGAAGGGCAAAGGTAAATGGAGCTCATCTACTAGTAAGCAGAAATCTGTAAATGCTGCACATTTGATGAAGGAAGATAAAGCTGAGAAGAAATCAGAAAAGTAGAAATTGTTTTGCAAATACTATAAAGCAAATGATCATGTCATTAAGAGTTGTCCAAAACTGGCTACTAAAGTGGGAAAGAAAAAATATCTACGCTGAAAACAAAGTCTGCTAATCTTGTGCAGAATGAAGGATGGGCACTTACTACTATTTGCCGTTTTGACCCATCTTGTCATGAGTAGTGTATGTCTGCAGTGTGCCTCTGTAGGGAATACTATCACATGCGCCAACAACTCCTCTTATCCTATCATGGGATTTGGTAAGATCATTATGACTATTGCTGATGGTAGTTCTTTCACTTTGTCAGATGCATTATTTGTGCCAAGGATGAAGAAAAATCCGTTATTAGTTTTGGATTTAGCCAAGATTGGCTTGGTTGTGAAATTTGTTGATGACAGGTGTACACTTCATGATCTGTAAAATGGCGACGTGATTATTTCTTCTGGCATTTTATGTCATGGGTTGTATAAGCTAATAGACTATGAAAGATCTGTGAATGATTCAATATGTGTAGTACATGATTCTCAGGCTATGTCAGATGCAAAGCTTTGGCATGCACGCTTTGGTCATCTGAATTTTGCTAGTTTGCTATGCCTGCAAAAATCTGAAATGGTGTCCTCTTTGCCCAAACTTGAGGCACCCCATAAACATGTACGTGAAGGCTATATTTTTGGCAAAATGCAGCATTCCTCCTTCCCAAAAGATGATTCAGTTTGGGCTACTCAGAAATTCCAGTTTGTTCATAGTGATATCTGTGGTCCTATGCAGACACCTTCTTTTGGGAACTATCTTTACTTCATGACTTTGATCAATGATTTTTCCAAGCATGCATGGATATATCCATTGAAGGCAAAGTCCAAAGTGTTTATGTGCTTCAAATAGTTTTTGATTTTGGCTAAAAATCTATCAGCATGTAAAATGGGCACCCTCCATTTTGATTGAGGGGGGGAATATATGCCTTTTGACTTTAATGCATTTCTGGTGAATGTGGGATAAAACATCAGTTGTCTGGCATATGTATTAGTGCCTGAACAACATCGCAAGAAATTAGATGATAAAGCAATAAAATGTATTTTTGTTGGGTACAGTTCTAAAAGCAAAGGCTATCGTCTGTATCACCCATAAACTAAAACCATTTTGGTTACCTGTGATGTTGTTTTTGTGGAAGATGCTATTCAGTCTTTACTTTCACATACGAATGAGACATCTGTTAGCTCCAAAGACATGTATGATACTTTGCTGCCTCTTTTTGTAGGTGGAGAGTCTAGTGCTGGTCCGAATGAGGCAAATTCTTAGCCATTGGAGGTTTCATGTGATGATGCATATCATTCCATTTTTGATGCAGATTTACATGATGCACTTGTTGATGAGAGAGCTGATATTGAGTAGGCAAAAACTATGCCAAAATGGTTGGTGCAGACTTTGCATGACATCAAATTAGATGCACCTCTGTCATAGCGTATGCGTTCAAGCTCTCATAGTGCCTCTTTTGCATAAACTTGCTATGCTATGGCTGTGTCTAGTATCTATGATGAGAATGAGCCTGTTTCATTTGATGAAGCACAAAATTCAGACAATTGGATGGCTACTATGCAATCTGAATATGATGCTATAATGAAGAATGGTACCTAGTCTTTATGTGACTTGCCTCCTGTTAAACTTATTGTTTAATTTGTTATCAAATCTGGGTTCTTGGGATGGTTAGGGGTCTATAAACAGAGGCTCTGTTTGTATTTTCTCGATTCTACAGGTTCAGTTAAGTACTACTTCACATACTTAAGGCGCTGAATTAGAGTATCCTTCAACTACTATTTGGTTGCACATTACAACATACTTCAACACCAGACAGTTAACTTCGTATTACAATGTTCTTCACCACCAGACACATAAACACGGACTTCGTCGCATCATCGAGATATTACTTAACTTAATACTTCATCAAACTTAATACAATGCTGAACTTAATTAATAGAGAGACAAATGACTCAGAGTTTCAACAAGGCGATACGCTCCACTTCCGACATTCGCCCAGACCACAGTCTGATGACAACATGCCTTCTGTTCATGCACGCTTCCTTTATTAATCAAAAGTTACAACTGTTGCGCTACGCCCTTTTGGTATGCGTGCGAATTTTTAGGGTTTCATATTACAGTCCATATTACATTTCAGCGGCTCACAGTAGCATGCGCAATGGACTCGAACCCGAAAAGAAAAAATAAAAAGGTTAAGATTCATCTATGATACCATGTACAAAGATGGATCATGCTAACTTAAAGGTGTGGGCAATCTTCTGCTTCAAGGAATCTAGCATATCCTTCAAAATTTGAGGCTCAACCAACTAGGCATCAGTTCTAACCAAACTGGCAGCTATTACTTGACTTATTAAAGACTCAGCCTGAGTCTGCAAAAATGCTTCCTGTAAATAGAAATCATTTGCGAGAGCAACATCTCTGTGCAATTTCATTTCGGCGATGTCTGCATCAATCCTGGACAACCTGTTAGCTTGAATGCCCAATTGCTTCTCTCGGTGTTCGAGTTCCTGAGATTGAAATTGCATTGTCTTGTAAAAATCTTCTCTTTCCTTTTGAATTGCTTCATTCTCCTTCTTCAACTTAATATATCGGCCAATCTCTTCTTCCAAGGATCGACTTTTGTGGAACAACTCCTCCATGACCTGCTTAAGCTCTTTCTCAGTGTTTATAACGTTCGTCGCTAACGTTTGAGAAGCCCCTTCTAGTATGCTAAGCTTATCTCTCGTATTATGAAGCTCGTTGCCTAGTGCAGTCAAAGCATCGTGCTTATCCGTAACTTCTTGCTTTAATCCGTTAATTTCGGTGCCCTTGTTGGCAATAATCAGATCCTTCTCTGTCAATTGTTCCTGCAATCGCTGAATTTGGACTTGGAGGGAGCGAATATCTGTTTTCAGCTCTAGGAGTTCTTCTTGGAGGGGTGCGATATCAGCTTCTAGGAGGTCTACTTTGCTCTATAGCTCCTGCCTAATGGTCTGTGTTGCCGTCTTCATTTGAGGAGGTAATTGCTGGGATAACTGGATTAAGAACTGGCCCATGGATGCCAATTCGGTGAACATAACCGGGGTGGGGATAAAGAAGTAGGCTGCGATGGTTGGGCAGAAAGGAGGTGTGGAGACGAGGGTGGAGAGTAATCGGGAGAAGACAAAATTTTGGACGAGGTCTCATGAATTGCAGTGGGAGGCGAGGAAGGAGAAGCATCGGCCACAGCAAGAAGCGTGGTTGGAGGAGGAAGGGGAAGAAGGGGTGTCTGCACTAGGACAATGCCTGTTTCTTGCTGGAGTGGCGACTATACAACAACAATTTCGGTAATGGCCGCTTCAACACTTTGCAGTTGATGTGTTGTGTCTGTTGGATCATCTGCTACCTGTGAAGAGGATGGATGACAGACAATGATAGTGGTATCTTCCACTATCGCCTTCACAATCTCAGCATCCGGTTGTTTTGTTTCATCTCACTGTGACATCTCAGCTACATCTTCCATAATAACATCTAGATCCTGCTGCTTACTAGGAGAAGAGGATGCAGATACTACCTGTAAGGATGTTGCTGTATCATGAAAAAATTCAACCTCTTGTATAGCAGTTGATTCCTGCGCCTGACTTTGAGATGGGTTGATGCGACGGTGCTTGTGCTAGAAGAAGTGGAGAAGATCTTTGTCATCATCATCCTCCAGCATCTGAGTAGACTCCTCATGTAAGAGCAAGATATTCGCTAGGGATGGTTGCTCTGCTTGGATCACCGGAAGGAGAAAGGTGAGCAGGTGCGGCAATCGCGTCCTCGGAATCTCATTCTTGGCTAACTGTTCCGAAACGGCTTGGCATTCACGGTGAGTGCGCCGGAAAAAGAAGGAAGTGAAGTTAACGACCTCTCGGGAGGCAGTGTCAATAATGGAGTAAAATGGACGTGATATGCCGTAAGTGCATTTTTGGAGGTTTAAGGCAGCTACTAGGAATTGGAGTGTGGTGCGCTCTAGTTCTGGATGACATAGAATGGCAAACTCATTAGATGAGTGCCTAGGGAAGAGTTCTTTCATGGTTGCCATGGGAAGAAGAGGGCCATCGACCAACCCCTCCTGAGGGAGACGGAATCCCTCAACGACTGTATTGAGTGTCACAACGACATGGGGATTCAAACATGCCAACAGCCATCATTGTTCTGTAGTTGGCATAGCAGCTATGTCAGAGATTATCTGAGCAACAAAGGGATGACACTCCACTTAATGCCAAGGCAATTCAGCAAAGGCCAAGAGACCGCGAGCACGCAGGAAATCGCTCACATCCGGAGCGAGTCCAGCATGGAAGGTGACGATATTTGCTAGGCCTTCCATAGCGCAAGCAGAAACACACAATAGCACATGGAATACACAGGTTGCAAGCACACAAGAATGCAATAGCGAATAACAACGCTAAGAATAGGATTAAGTAGAAACACTGGAAGAATCATTCGAAAAGGAACCTAATCATCACACAATGTTGGAAATATATAGGTATAATGGTGACATGCACGCATTAACAGAATCAGAGACACAAAAGGCGGCTACTAATCATGGTTAGGTAAGAAAACGAAAGGATTACGTTCAATCAGTCAACCGGAATTATGTAAAGAAGACAGGAATGTCGAGGTAGAACAATGAGAAAACAGAAGTAAAAATACTGATCATGCATCATGAGGATGACGGCGGTGGATAATAGGGACAAAGCTTCGATCCATTGATTGCTTTAGGAAGAAGGGTACCGATTAAGGTGGATAACCGAAAAGTTGTTGGTCCCACTTGTTCAGCAATGCTATATGGACCGAACCAGCACAATTTAAACTTTCTAGCGGATCGATTATAAAAGAGCACTAATTGGTTGATGGTAAACACTGGGGTTTTAAGGAAACGATCATGAGTTCTTGCTTGTTTGAGCTGAACTTCCTGCAACACCAGAAAACTCTCAAGGCGCTATTCATCTAGAGACCGTAAAGCCTCCAATCGGAAAGAGAAAGATTCTTCCGGTAGTAATTTCTACTCTAATGCCACTCGCAGACTAGGAACCACCAGTTCCATAGGAGCAATCACCTCAAAGCCATAAGCCAATTTGAAGGGCATTGTTCTGATCGCCACTTTATATGTTGTACGGTAAGCCCATAATATTGTAGGTAGGAATTGGTCCCATCTCTCCGAGCAATCTAATACCAGTTTCTTTAAGATGTTCAAGAGAGATTTGTTGGTACTCTCAGCGAGTCCATTCGCTCGTGGATAGTAGGGAGAACTGAACTTATGCACAATCTGGAAGGTTTTAGTAAGCACTTGCATTAATGTGTTGGCAAAGTGCGTACCTTGATCAATCACAATCTCCAAAGGTAAACCATCGCATGGAAAAATATCTTTCATCAAGCATTTAGCGACTGCAACCGCTATGGCAGATCGTAGAGCCCAAGCTTCGGCCCACCGAGTCGCGTAATCGGTGCAGGTAAGAATATATCTATTATTGGTAAGTGTCGTAGGAGGTGCGATTAGTCTGATAAAATCTAGGCCCCATTTCTGAAAAGGATCAAGAGGCAAAATGGGTTGGAGCAAAAAGTAATGGTATTGTAAAGGTTGATCGGAACGTTGACACTCATCGCATTGTTGCACATACTTGTTCACATCTCGGTACATAGTAGGCCACCATAAACCACTCTATAGAATCTTTCAGTGGGTTAGGTCCACCACAAAATGACCTTCAGCTAGTGCCGAATGAGCCATAGCCGCATGATCGACATGGAAGGTGAAGCGGCATCCTAGTAAATAATGCCGGAATTTCTTCATCGAATATACTAAACTGAGACATTCACGTTCAGTGACTGAATAATTTTGCTCCATCGGAGCTAATCTGCGACTCGCATAATACACTGGACGGAACCATTTTTCTGTTTGCTTCATCAGCACGCTGTCAATTACAATATCGGATGCATCCAAAAAGACATGAAATGGCAATTCCCAATTTGGTGCTTGCAAAATAGGCACTTGCGTTAACAGTTACTTCAACTGATCGAAAGAGATTTGGCATGCCCCAATCCATTCAAACTAACGAGGAGTACTGGTTATCAGTCGTTTGAGTGGCGTGGCCAGATGAGCAAGCCACCGTAAATGTCGTCCATGCCACCGGATTTGTCCCAAGAATCACATCACTTCTTTGGGTGTCGTGGGAGCAAGTGCCTCCAGTACAGCCTTCACCTTATCTGGATCAACTTGAATCCCCTGTTTTGAGATAGTGTGCCCTAGCAACTTGCCACAAGATATCGAGAACACCGATTTATTTGGTTTTAAGCACAAACGGTATTCTCGACACTTTGAAAAACAACACCGTAAAGGATACAAATGTGCCGAAGTATCATCGGATAAGGAGAAGTCATCCAAGTAAACTCTCATGAATGTGGTTAGATAAGGAGAGAAAATTTCCTGCATACAACGCTGAAATGTACTTTGAGCATTTCATAGACCAAACCACATCATTGTACACGCATAAACGCCCCAATTGGTTATAAATGCTGTTTTTGGAATGTCCTGCTCCGCCATTCGTACTTGATTATAACCGCTATATCCATCCAAAAAGGAATACATCTCGCGACCTGCCACATCATCTAACATGGTGTCTAAAAACGGTAGAGGGAATGGATCAGGAACGGTTGCTGCGTTTAATTTTTGGTAGTCCACACATATCCGTAATTGCTTATTCTTCTTAGGAACTATGACAATAGGGGAAATCCACTCCGCATGCTTGATCGGGACAATAAACCCAACCTTCAGCAATCGATCCAATTTTGCTTTTACCTGGGCTGCATAGTGAGGATTCATTCTATAGTTGGATTGTTTAATAGGCTGAGCATCTGGTTTTCAGCATAACCCTGTGTTGATAGATACGCGGGTCCAACCCCTTCATATCCTGGTAATCCCATGCAAACACATCAGAGAATTCACGTAGCAACTGCAACAAGTTATCTTGGAAAGTCTCTGCTAGTCCCGCCTTGATCTTCACCAGTCGCGGATTAGTGTCATCACCTAAATTACAGGTAACCAATTGTAGAATGAGTTAGAAGTAAGATTTATGAGTGTTTCTTGTGCAAAAAGTGTGCTATTGGTAAAGTAAAATCTTTTAATGCTTGTACCTCTGTGACAAGAGAATATCGATTCTAATGGATTCACACTGTCATGAAGAAACACTACTTAGATGGAAAAATGGAACTTAAAATATAGCGATAGACTTATGAAAGCATGAAATTGTCACGAAGATAAATCCATGAAAAATACTCAAAAAATCCACTTGAAATCACCATTAAAACTTTATGATGGGATAGTGAAGAAGAAAGAGCTCTCAAGCTCTCCATAATTACCAAACTACAATATATCCTTACAATTGAGTCATAATTCACTTATGTACCTTTTTAAGTGTCCCTTTTCACACTTAAAATAAGTCCTTAAAACTTTTACCCATAAAAAATCTACTAACTTGAGATCTCGAAAAATTCTACAAAAAAGATATAAGTTACATCTAGTCATAAGGAAAACTATTCCTCATTTTTACAACATTCTGGATATCATATTCTACTAAAATACGATATTTTTCGTTTTTTTCCTTCACTAAAGTAACTTTCCAACAAATAGGTTCCACATGAGCAAAAATGGATACTAAAAACTTGAGAGAAACAAACTAGAAATAATCTATATAAAGAGTGCTTAATAAAGTTAAAATATAGCTTAGAGGATAGTGCTACATGAGAGTGGTTGAGCACCATGGTTTCCCAATTTTTCCATGACTTTAGAAGAGAGCTCTTAAAGGGAAGGATATGGGGAAGCAATACCTTTATATGTCTATGTACAAGTATAAAGGGGCCAATAGGAGGGACTATTAAAGATTCTTTCCCATATGCCTTCCAAAATCATTTTGAAGACAAAATGGACCTAAGGGGAAGAATGTTTCAAAGTAAAGCATCAAAAAGGCCTAAGGGGAGGAATTTTGCAAAGTAAGGCATCAAAAATTAATATTAGAAAGGAGAGGCCTAGAATTCTTTGGTGAGAGTTCCATGCTCCAGTTTAACAATCATTCTCATGCAAGTTCATTTATTCCACATGCAAGGGAGTTCTCCCAAACTCCATACAAGCAAGGGCTCCCTTCACTCCTCACAAGTTGATTCACTCTAGTCCATTGCCAAGATTTCTCTCCTCTCCTCATGGAGTCTCCATGCTCATAGGCCATCTTATGTAAGTAATTTCCATTCTATTTAATTCATCATGTTTTGTTATCTTTGATTTCTCCCTCAGTTTGATAGCATCATGTTCGTTAAGTAGATTAGGCACATTCTTTGTGATTTCAACATGGTACTAGAGCACGGGTTAATGCTTAGTTTTTCATGTTGTTTCATTTCCTTCTTTATGGATTCATCTTCTTGTGATTTCAGCTTTAGTCTCTCTTATCATTAAGCTTAACCTCCGTATCTTAATCTCTCATTCCCTCCCATGAATCGTTCTTTCTTGTATTGCTCATTTTTACCAATGATATATCCATTTTGATGGCTTAATTATTTTCAAACTTCATATTCATGCACAATAATGTGCGTTTAAGCAATATTAGAATTTTTATTAAAGTTGCATATTAATTTTGTTCTTCTTGGATTCTATATTTCTATTGGGCTTCTAAGCATGGTCAATAAAGAGTGTTTCCCAACACTATTTCCAATTCATAAGTCCCATCGTGTTTAGCTAGCTCTAAATGTTTCTCTCAACTTACGACACCATCTCCAAGAAATTTTTGCACCCACCATTTTCAACCATCTAAGCACAACATAATGAACCAGAGAGTGCACTACTATCCTTGAGATTTGTTTGGCAATTACTACACTTCTAAGACAATGTTCCACTTCATGGGCTTTATTGGATCTTGATATGTTACAAATATTGAACTTCGTGTAATAGGAAAATCCTTTGAACAAGTATTTAAAGGTCTATGCAAAGAAACTTGCAACACATGGACTATGCTCACATGTGCTAGAGAAGATACTCAATAGCATGCTCCTCTTTCCATGATAGCAATATAATTCTATAGGTGAACAGAAGAAAAAATTGACCTGGGCATGTGAAAGCTCGTATCTATAAAGTAGATAAAGAAGAGAGAAATGCTTCTTCTTTCTATAGATGCATAGAAATGTGTGGTATATTACATAGATGAAGGAAGCACCTCATATTCGATGCAGTTCTTAGAGCAATTCGAGGCGATCAAGTTGCATAGCTTGTGTTGCTATTGAAGCAATGAAAACAAAATATGGAACAATTAAAATTGACTACTTTTTGACCATGTTGAGGAATGATCTTGGTGAATTTCTATGTATCTCACATACTAGAGAAGAAGAAGGTTCAACCCTATCTGAATGCCAACAAAATTGAGATGTGCAATTGTTGAAGAATAAAGGAAGATAAAGCCTTGTGTCCACCTAAGAGAAAGTAATATAGCTACACCTACCATATATTTTTAAAGAGAGAGAGATAGAGAGAGAAAGAGTGAGAGAGAGAAAGAAAGAGAGAGAGAGATTGGGGAAGAGAGAGAGTGAGAGAGAGAGAGCATGATTGATGGCTGTTCTGTGCATGAAGCATATGCTTTAACTTCATGTGGAATCAAAAGAGAGCAATGTTGTGTTACCCTCCATTAAGAGACATCTAGTGCTCCACATACCATAAATAGAGGATAACACTCATCACGTACAAAAAATGAAAGAGAAAAATGTATAATCACATGCTCACAGACAAAGAAACATGGAGCTCCCTTCACCATATGCGAATATTCAGATTCTCCAATGGTATGATATAATCAATGATGTCGTGTTAAATTGTAGTTGTTGATAGAGTTCAAATGTAATCGCTATTTTTTCACCCAGTATCCTTGAATTCACTGAGGCCCATAAGTCTGGAAATCATCAACGATTCGATTCGAGTTTTACTTCACTATTTTTGTGAGAAATAAAAGAGGGATCAATTGCAGCAAGGAAATACAACTCACCAAGATAATTTGAGTTTTCCCTACACACATCGTGCTTAAGAATCAGAATAATTCTATTAGATTCTCATAATTTATTCAAACTTTTCCTTTCATATGTATCCAATTTTGCATTTAAGGATAGAATCTTGTGCTATGCCTTGTATTGACAAATTATGGACAAGCTCCATATAAAAGGAGTAGACACTACCACATAAAAGTGGTAAGACCTTCCCTATCACTTGCACAAATATTTTCCTAATCAACCAAAGCAACATCAAAGACTTGCTTCTACAACAAACAAAATTGAAGGGAGGATACAACTAGCAAAAAGAAGTACAAGGAAGACTACAACAAGAAGACGAGGGCTCTACCAAAGGATCCCAACAATGGACCTCAAATGCTATAACAAGAGGAGCAAAGGACCAAAAAGTTCAAAGTATCTCAATGGCTACAAAATCAAAAGCACCACCTACCCCATGATGTAAACCCTCCTACATGTCCAGGGATCCCATATGTCCCTAGATCCCTAAATGCCCAAGTACATGTCTTGGGATCCCACACGTTCCAAGATCCTAGGGATGCCATATGTCCTACACACCATGGATCCCATACGTCCATGGAAATAAAACCAAAGGATGGCATATGTCCCAAACTTGGATCTAATGTGTACAAATTATTCCTAAGGATCCCATATGTCCTTAGATTCTAAAACCCAATGGAATAAGTGATTCCATATGTTACTAGCTCTCTGCACTTCAAACAAAAGGTCATCACATGCAGGGGGTGTTGAGATCCACCCTTTTGTCCAAATGTACATTCATTCTCATGCAAGTCCATTTGAAAGGTAATTCTTCCAAACTCCATATAAACAAGACCTCCCTTGACTCCTTACAAACTCATTCACTGGATTCCATTCCAAGAATGTGCTCCTCTCCTAATGGAGTCTCCATGCTCATATAGCATCTTATGTAAGTCATTTACATCCTCATTAATTCATCATGTTTTGGTATCTTTCATTTCTTCCTCCTCATTTTGATAACATCATTTTTGTTCAATAGAGTAGGAGTATTCATTGTGAGTTCAAAATTCTTGAGGATTAAGAATAATCCTTGTGGATTGGTAGATGGGAAAGTCTAGATCCATGTACTTCTATATTAAGAGCTACAAGGGCTATGCATAGTTGATTGCATGGCAAGGAGGAAGCCCATTCATGGTGCTACTAGAAAAATTAGAGAAATTTTTTAAGGATATCTTAAAGCCAAATCATTCAATCAATCAATCTATCTATCTATCTATCTATCTATCTATCTATCTATCTATCTATCTATCTATCTATCTATCTATCTATCTATCTATCTATCTATCTATCTATCTATCTATCTATCTATCTATCTATCTATCTATCTATCTATCTATCTATCTATCTATCTATCTATCTATCTATCTATCTATCTATCTATCTATCTATCTATCTATCTATCTATCTATCTATCTATCTATCTATCTACCTATCTATCTATCTATCTATCTATCTATCTATCTATCTATCTATCTATCTATCTATCTATCTATCTATCTATCTATCTATCTATCTATCTATCTATCTATCTATCTATCTATCTATCTATTTAACTATTTGTCTATCTATCTATCTATCTATCTATCTATTTGTCTATCTATCTATCTATCTATCTATCTATCTATCTATCTCTCTCTCTCTCTCTCTCTGTATATATATATATATATATATATATTATTTATATCTTTATATCTATCTTTATATCTATCTATCTATTTATCTATCTATCTATCTAACTATCTATCTATCTATCTATCTATCTATCTATCTATCTATCTATCTATCTATCTATCTATCTATCTATCTATCTATCTATCTATCTATCTATCTATCTATCTATCTATCTATCTATCGATCTATCTATTTATCTATCTATCTGTCTATCTATCAATCGATATATCTATCTATCTATCTATCTATCTATCTATCTATCTATCTATCTATCTATCTATCTATCTATCTATCTATCTATCTATCTATCTATCTATCTATCTATCTATCTATCTATCTATCTATCTATCTATCTATCTATCTATCTATCTATCTATATATCTATCTATCTATCTATCTATCTATCTATCTATCTATCTATCTATCTATCTATCTATCTATCTATCTATCTATCTATCTATCTATCTATCTATCTATCTATCTATCTATCTATCTATCTATCTATCTATCGATCTATCTATTTATCTATCTATCTGTCTATCTATCAATCGATATATCTATCTATCTATCTATCTATCTATCTATCTATCTATCTATCTATCTATCTATCTATCTATCTATCTATCTATCTATCTATCTATCTATCTATCTATCTATCTATCTATCTATCTATCTATCTACCTATCTATCTCTCTCTTGTTGGATGTGATCGCTGGGTACAATCAGAAGATCAAGTTGGTGCTGCTAGACCTGCTTCACACCTGCCCTCTTTTCTCTTCAGATATGGTTAGGAGACTCCTTGAGCTTCCAAATGACACCAAGAAACTATATATGTGCTTTACAAAATGATTGAGTAATGACCAAATCAAAACAGATGATTTTGAACCTCACAACTTCAAAAACTTTCTATTCCTGTATTGATTCCTGCTCAGTCCTAAGCTCAGTGTGTCCAGCACACTTGCAATTGGTTTAATTCCTTCTGGGAGTATTAAATTAACTTAACAAGCTACCATTATCAAGTTAAATCACTCCAAATAACAAACTATACACTGAGCATGATCTTTAGCAAAATCAGGGACACCCCCGATTTTTTAGGAACAACACAGAAATATACCAGTGATCACTTCGACAGCTATTTCTCCCAATTGGCTGAATAGAATGACTTGAAATTTTGTAGTGTTGTAGAATGCTTCAAGCTGGTTCCAATGAGCCCTGGATCATCAAATTTGGTTCAGTAGATCTTGAGATATGCCCTGTTGAAGTTGACAGACTTTGAGGTGAATGACTCAGAAAACACAGAGTTAAGAACTATGAGTATATGTATTGAATCTATCAAATGTACATTCCCATTGGCATGTAAAGTGATGCCCAATGGTACTCAGAGGTGTAGGCTCAATAGTAGCTCTCACACACTCTATGATCTGCTTGGATTAGCCTCGGGAAGTGAGTTCTATGCCCGCGACTTTTACATTGACTTTTATAGGAGTTTAAAGTGAGTTTGAATTTCAAATTCAAATATAGGCTCCCTCAAATCTCTCAACTAATCACATGGAGATATTCTCTCCATTCATAACTTCTAATTTCCACGACTTTTGAATGTAGGTGAGATTACAAGAAGTCATATTGACTTTTTACATAAAGTAAAATGTAACTAAACATAGGCATGTGTTCCTATGGTCTTCCTTCAAATAAAGTCTTCATGAATTACTCCAAGCTCTTGTGGAACTTTCAAGGTTGATATCCAATGCTCTTCAAGGTACAAGACAAAGCCAAGTGTTAAGGCTTGTTTTGCACCAACAGCTCCCCCTCAAGCCAAACACTTGCTTGAGTCTTCATCTTTAGTCTTCAATGATATCCTGCAATCCTATCATGGATTTAAACCTGCATAGCTTGCTCCCATCCAAAGCTTTTGTAAGCAAATCTGCACATTGAATATTAGTGGACACATATGATAATTGGATTTCCTTGCTAAGTAATTTCTCCCTCACATAGTGGTAATGCACCTCTATGTGTTTTGTCCTAGCATGATACACAGGATTAGCTGCTAGGTGAAGTGAACTTGTGTTATCTCCAAATATGATAGGTGGCCTTGTATATAGACCCAATTCTGAGTATAGTAGCTTCAACCATATGACTTCTTGAGTGGCATTGGCTAGCCCTCTGTACTCTGCCTCAGTAGATGATAGGGCTACTGTGGGTTGTTTCTTGGATGACCAAGAAATTGGTTTATCTCCTGCAAAGCATATGTAACCAGATGTACTCCTTCTGTCATCCTTGCAACCTGCCCAATCTGCATCTGAGTATACCTTGATGTCAATATCTGATGAATATGGATAATACAAACCATGATTTTGTGTTCCCTTTAGGTACTTTACTATCTTCTTGGCTGCCTCCAAATGTGGTACTCTTGGCTTATGCATAAATTGGCTAAGTACACTAACACCATATGAGATATCAATCCTAGTTAAGGTAGCATAATTAAGACTTCCTACCAAACTTTGGTAACCTGTAATATCCTTGAGTTCTTCTCCTTCATGTGCACTGAGTTGGTGGTTGACCTCCATAGGAATGTTTGAGACTTTAGCTTCCTGCAAATTAAACTTCTTGACCATGTCCTGAATGTACTTCTTCTGAGTAATGAATATACCTGAATTTGTGTAGATCAATTCAAGCCCTAGGAAGTACTTCAATAATCCAAGATCATTGATCTTGAATTCCTTCATCATTTGACCTTTGATGTGTCTAATTCCTTGAACATCATTTCCTGTAATAATGATGTCATCAACATAGACACACAAGTATATTACCTCTGAATTGTTCTTCTTTATAAACAATGAAGTATCTGCTTTACTCATCACAAATCCTTGATCCAAGAGATAGGTTGTCAACCTATAATTCCATGCTCTAGGTGCCTGCTTCAATCCATACAGAGCCTTCTTCAATTTACACACATGATTTACCTTATTGGGATCCTCATAGCCAGGTGGTTGTGACATGTAGACCTCTTCAGATATCCATCCATTCAAGAATGCATTCTTCACATCCAATTGGTACATGTTCCAATTCTTGGATGCAGCTACACTCACCATAATTCTGATAGTTGGCATCTTGGCCACAGGAGAAAATGTCTCCTCATAATCAATGCCTTGGGTTTGTGCAAAACCCTTGGCTACCAACCTAGCTTTGTACCTGCTTATCGTACCATCTGAGTTCCTTTTGAGTTTGTAGATCCATCTGGATCCTATCACCTTCATGGAGTCCTTCTTGGGTACCAAGTCCCAAGTATCACTCTCCTTGAGAGCCTCCATTTCTTCATCCATTGCTTCCTTCCATTCTGGTTTAGTAATGGCTTCCTCAAATGTACCTGGTTGTTCATTCAAGATATCCTTTGCAAGATATACAGAGTGCTTGGTTACAAGTGAAGTATCATACCCATACCTAATAGGTTTCTTCTTTTCCCTTGAAGATCTCCTCATAGCTTGAGTTGAGGATTCTGGATTGTCTTCAAGTTGCTTCATCTTCATCTTCCCTTTGGATTTCCAAGCTTTGAATTCTTCAATGTTGATGGTGTCTTCATCATCTGAGCTTGTGTCCTCATTCTGAGTTGGTTCTTGCCTGACAAGCTTTGGAAAGTCTTCTTCCATATCATAAGGTAGGCTAACTTTCCTGCACTCATTATCATACCATGAATCATTTTCATCAAAGATGACATCTCTGCTTACCTTGAAGCCTTTATTTGAGGGGTTATAGAACCTGTATCCTTTCTGATTCAAATCATAACCAATAAAGATACACTTTTCAGCCTTAGGGTCTAGCTTTCCCCTTACCTGTGAGGGAATATGCACATATGCAACACACCCAAAGGTCTTGCAATGATCCAGAGATGGTCTCTTACCATGCCAAGCCTCATAGGGTGTCATTCCATCAAGTGTCTTTGATGGCAACCTGTTGATTAAGTATGTGGCAGTAGATACACTCTCTGCCCAAAGATAATTTGGTAATTTTTTCTCATTAAGCATAGACCTAGCTGTCTCCACAATGAGTCTATTCCTCCTTTCAGCTACCCCATTTTGTTCAGGTGAGTACCTTGTGGTAATCTCCCTCTTGATGCCTCTTTCCTGCAAGAACTCTTCAAAGTCATTGGAGAAGTATTCTCCACCACCATCTGACCTTAGCCTCTTCAAATGTCTACCTGTTTGATTCTCAACTAATGCAAGATATCTTTTGAAACAATTAAATACTTCATCTTTATGTTTCATGAAGTACAAGATAGTCCATCTGCTATAATCATCTATAAAGGACACATAGTACCTTGATCCAGATATGGATGGCTCCTTGCTTGGTCCCCAAACATCTGTATGCACCAATTCCAAGTAATCTTCATGCATAAATCCTTTCTTGGTGTATGGCAATCTGTGTGACTTACCAAATTGACAAGCCCCACACTTGTATATCATGTGTTGCTTGGATACATTAGGTATCCCAAGCACACATTGATCCCTACTCATTTGCTTTATTGTCCTCTCTCCAATGTGACCTAATCTCTTGTGCCACATCTCCAATTCTGATAGGGTTTGGTCCTTGTAATTGTACAATGCAATATTCTTAGTATCCTCAAGTTCAAAGGTAAATAGTCTACCTGATTTCTCTCCCTTGGCTATCCTTCTGAATCCATGTCTTGGATCCTCCACATATGCACCATGTTGAGTGAACCTGACCTGTAGACCTTTTTCAACAATCTGACCTACACTCATCAGATTCTTGGTGATTGTTGGAACATACAATACTCTGCTTAGCAAATTCTGATTACCATCACTTGTTTTGACATTACCTACTTTAACCACTGAATGTTTAGTGTCATCACCTGTCTGCACTTGGTGCTTGCCTTTAGGTTCTTCCAAATCAGAGAGTAAGGCAACATTCCCAGCTACATGGTTAGAGCAACCTGAGTCAATATAGAACAAATGATCATCATTGATACCTGATTTAGATGTCATGTTCATAATCAACAAGGAATCATCTTGATCCTCTGCATAATTGTTGTAATCCTTTCTGTTCCTGTATCCTCCTTGATAATTGCCATTGTGATTGTAGCTATTGTTGTAGTTATTGTTGTAATTATTGTTGTACCCATGGTAGCCTTGAGATTGATTGAATCTGCCTCTGCCTTGGGAGTATCCTCCTCTTTGGTGACCTCTTCCTCTTTGATTCTTGTAGTTCTTGTAGCATTCATCTGTAGTATGGTTAGACAAGCCACAAATATTGCATGGAGATTGATTATAGGGTCTCCCCCTACTTGACTTACCTCCTCTGCCCCTACCTCTAGATGATCTACCTCTCCCTGCATAGTTTGCTTGGGAGGTGGATCCTTCTTCATCAAGTTTCTTACTTTTACCCTTGTCTTTAGACTTCTTATCTGTATATAGGGCAGAGGGATTGTTACCTTTTGATTGCTCTCCATTCTTTGTGATCTTTGCTTCATGTGTGAATAGTTGTCCAATCAGAGTTGTTAGATCAGGTGCTTGGATGTCCATGTACAAGTCCATTGCAGTGGTAAAGCTTTCCCACTTGTCATCTGCTTTGAGTCCATTGATCACTTGTCTGACTATTTGCTCTTCTTCAATTTCTTCTCCAACACTTGCAAGTTGATCTGCAATGTCTTTGACTTTGGTGACAAACTCTGAGACACATTGTTTTGATTGCTTCCTGAGAGTTGTAAACTCAATCCATAGTTGATTCTTTCTGGCCCTTGTACTTGATGAGAAGTATGTTGACAAGGTTTCCCAAGTCTCTTGGGAAGTCTTACAGCTCCTAACATGAGGTAGAAGGAAATCAGAGATAGAGTTTAGAAGATATGACCTTGCCAAAGCATCTTTAGCACACCATTGATTAAGTCTCTCATGCTCATCCTTTGTAGGTAGGCCTCTGGTTTTGAATGAGGGCAACTCCTCATCTCCTGATATGTATCCATACAAGCTTCTCCCTTGTAGATAAGTCTTCATTCTTAATGACCATGCCTGGTAGTTATTCCTATCCAATTTGTCAATGAAGGAAGGGAAACCATCACCCATGATTACCTTATTTGCTCTGATACCACTGTTGGATGTGATGGCTTGGTACAATCAGAAGATCAAGTTGGTGCTGCTAGACCTGCTTCACACCTGCCCTCTTTTCTCTTCAGATATGGTTAGGAGACTCCTTGAGCTTCCAAATGACACCAAGAAACTATATATGTGCTTTACAAAATGATTGAGTAATGACCAAATCAAAACAGATGATTTTGAACCTTCACAACTTCAAAAACTTTCTATTCCTGTATTGATACCTGCTCAGTCCTAAGCTCAGTGTGTCCATCACACTTGCAATTGGTTTAATTCCTTCTGGGAGTATAAATTAACTTAACAAGCTACCATTAGCAAGTTAAATCACTCCAAATAACAAACTATACACTGAGCATGATCTTTAGCAAAATCAGGGACACCCCCGATTTTTTAGGAACAACACAGAAATATACCAGTGATCACTTCGACAGCTATTTCTCCCAATTGGCTGAATAGAATGACTTGAAATTTTGTAGTGTTGTAGAATGCTTCAAGCTGGTTCCAATGAGCCCTGGATCATCAAATTTGGTTCAGTAGATCTTGAGATATGCCCTGTTGAAGTTGACAGACTTTGAGGTGAATGACTCAGAAAACACAGAGTTAAGAACTATGAGTATATGTATTGAATCTATCAAATGTACATTCCCATTGGCATGTAAAGTGATGCCCAATGGTACTCAGAGGTGTAGGCTCAATAGTAGCTCTCACACACTCTATGATCTGCTTGGATTAGCCTCGGGAAGTGAGTTCTATGCCCGCGACTTTTACATTGACTTTTATAGGAGTTTAAAGTGAGTTTGAATTTCAATTCAAATATAGGCTCCCTCAAATCTCTCAACTAATCACATGGAGATATTCTCTCCATTCATAACTTCTAATTTCCACGACTTTTGAATGTAGGTGAGATTACAAGAAGTCATATTGACTTTTTACATAAAGTAAAATGTAACTAAACATAGGCATGTGTTCCTATGGTCTTCCTTCAAATAAAGTCTTCATGAATTACTCCAAGCTCTTGTGGAACTTTCAAGGTTGATATCCAATGCTCTTCAAGGTACAAGACAAAGCCAAGTGTTAAGGCTTGTTTTGCACCAACAGCTCCCCCTCAAGCCAAACACTTGCTTGAGTCTTCATCTTTAGTCTTCAATGATATCCTGCAATCCTATCATGGATTTAAACCTGCATAGCTTGCTCCCATCCAAAGCTTTTGTAAGCAAATCTGCACATTGAATATTAGTGGACACATATGATAATTGGATTTCCTTGCTAAGTAATTTCCCCCTCACATAGTGGTAATGCACCTCTATGTGTTTTGTCCTAGCATGATACACAGGATTAGCTGCTAGGTGAAGTGAACTTGTGTTATCTCCAAATATGATAGGTGGCCTTGTATATAGACCCAATTCTGAGTATAGTAGCTTCAACCATATGACTTCTTGAGTGGCATTGGCTAGCCCTCTGTACTCTGCCTCAGTAGATGATAGGGCTACTGTGGGTTGTTTCTTGGATGACCAAGAAATTGGTTTATCTCCTGCAAAGCATATGTAACCAGATGTACTCCTTCTGTCATCCTTGCAACCTGCCCAATCTGCATCTGAGTATACCTTGATGTCAATATCTGATGAATATGGATAATACAAACCATGATTTTGTGTTCCCTTTA
>MU260850.1:10000-132500 GCA_020310875.1 Ceratopteris richardii | reverse complement strand
CCACAATTCTAGCATCCTTTACTATCATTACCTGAATCATTTCTTTGGAAATTTCTACAACCTCTTTGGCTCCCCCTACCTCGAAACTATCTCTTTCTCTTGCATGATTCTGTTGTTGACCTTGTTCTTGGTTATAGTTTCCTCTTCCACTTCCAAAACCTCTATCTCTGCCCCTTCCTCTACCAGAGTAGAATATCTGCTCATAGCTAGATTTTCCTTGGGAGTTTGAGTCCTCACCAAGATTCTTTTCTTCACTAATCAGCATAGATACCAGATCAACAAAATTCAGAATATTTTCCCTGGTCTGTATAGAAGTTCTGAACTGCTTATATGAAGCTCCTAAACCACGAAGAAACACTTCCACCTTATCATCATCATCTACATTCATGCCAATATATGCAAGTGACTCACATATGCTTTTGATTTTCAAGGTGTAGTCACTTATCGACATGCTCTTCTTCTCCAATGTATGCAGCTCGTTCTTGAGTTGCAATTTCCGTGCCTTTATATTGGTCTCATACAATGTGACCAAATTGTTTCAAGCCTCTTTTGGAGTCTTGACATCATGTATGTGTCCAATCATTTTGTCCTGTATGCTAACAGATAGCATGTACATTACGTTTCGTGCTCCTTGATTCTATTCCTCATATGCTCTTACCTGATCTGCAGTCTGATTCCTTTCTGGTAACTACGGAGCATTTTCATTCTCTCCTTCGATGTACTTCTAGTAGCCTTTTTCCATCAAGAAATTTGTCATTCTGAATCTTCAAGCATGGAAGTTGTTCTTGTCCAGATTATTGCTCATAAGCTGACTCATTCCGTCTGTGTTTGCCATTTCTGCAGCAATTCACAACACTACAAAACACTGCAAGTAGCACTTCTACTTGAACACTGTCACACTATGATGTGACAATTCAATCTCAGAAAAACACAGTTTTCGTGTATCAATAGTACACAGAATTGCTTGAAATTTTGGATCTGGAATATATCAGTGTTGTTGAACACAACGCAAGTTACAGTTTTTGAAACTGACCTAGTTTTTCTATGGGCCCTACCTTGCGGGCTCGAAATGGAGGTCGAGATGGCTCTGAAACCTCGATCTGACAAAAAAGAGTGATCCTAAAGGGATAACGATCGAAAATATTTTGAGGTCTTCTACCTTCACGTCGATTTTTGTAGCAAAAGGAGATCGTTTGTGAATCGCGTTTTCTCCATGCCTTGCTACGTACTCTTCACCGTGCCCTTCTCCACGAGCTCTCTACAACCATGCTGGCTTTGATACCATGTCACGAGGAAGGAGATAAGGAAGAGAGCTCACACACACACTCTCACTCTCAAGGAGAAGCACACACTCAGATTGAGGCAAGGAAGAATGATCTTCTTCTTCTTCTTCTATTACATAAAAAGGAATGTACGAGAATGACCTAAAAACAAGAATACAAGTGCAATATATAAAGATCAGTACATAAGGAAAAACCTAATGTCCGCGAATGAGTGAGCTGGCAAGTAACAAATGTGCCATCACTCTCGGTAGATAAATCTAATAAAGCTCAATGAAGTATCCTTGACCTATACTGACGTGACCACTATACATGTCAGAGAACCGAAAAACTGGTACGTGTCATCCTGGATCATCACATGTTGAGCTTGATATCTCAACATCCTCTTCCTAGGCCATTGGATTACCTTCATTTTCTTGTTTAGGAGTAGGTTCCATCATATCATGCATAGTATTTGAAGGAGGTATTAAATCTAAATCAAGTAAATTTTTTGGTATATCATGATCTTCAAATATTTGTTTGTTTATTGGATCCACTTATATGACATACCAAATTCTTTTTATCAAAATTATATTGAAAAAAAAACTATTTCTTTGCATTTTCTAAGAAATGAAAACATGTCATGATCATCATACCAAAATTTTTTTGAATCTATTTATATGAAACCAATAAGATCTTTTCATATAGCTGCATTTTGGCTAGTGATTATCACTTTAAACCATTTGACATAAAAGATCTAAACTAGAGATTTGATCATTTGTATCTCATGTGGTACAACCTTAATTGGCCTACTCAATTTTAAAATGTTTTCCATATGATTATAGTGGATTGTATCTATGATACCTCGAATAACATCCCAAAAGTATCTCGGCTTCATCCTCTAATATGTCTTCATTTGATGCACAAGCTTTAGAAATGGTTGCTTGAAGCCATTCATTGGTTGGAATATAAGATAACATAGCTAAATGATCCAAATGAAGCAATGCTCTTGTTCTTTTGATCACATGGGAATAATAAACCAATGTTGCTTAAGTTTTTTCTTCTCTTTTTCATATACATTGAACCATTTTTACATTGGACTTGTACTTTGAATAACAAACATTGCTCTTTCAATGCCTATACCTTGTGTTGCTTCTCCAACTACTTCTGGATCTTCTAATTCAGACCATAAACATAGCATCTTCAAGTCTAACATTAATAGGAATTCAGTTGTTAATACTAAGGCCTCTTCTGCCAACCAACCTTATTGCATACTTCTTTCTGGTCAAATCTTTCTGACACACAAATCCTTTAAGAATTTTAATGAAATGCTCTAAGAAGAACATCCATCTTGCATGCATAGTTCCTGCAATTGCAACCTCATCTACTATATGCAAAATCAACTATACCTGAATGGTCCAAAAATTTATGGGTTGAATATTTCTCTAGAGGTCATACAATTTCAATTGAATTCAGATGAGCTTCTTGAGAAATCTCATAAATCACCTTTGTTCCCAATTTTTCTCTCTTCTACTTGCTCCTTGGAGGTGTATATGGTGGGGAATTAGTGTCCCTAGGGGTATATAGACCTTAAAAGACTTTTTCCATGTGTGTGGTTGTGTGCATGCATAGGGAGCTCTAGTACAAGGTAAGTTCTATCCTACCACAATTTCAAAGTATGTTTTCTCTCTACAAGTTTTCTATCTATAAGTATGAATATGTTTACACGTAGAACTTTTTATTTTGCATAACTTCTAAAAGCAATATCTCCTTGGGCATAAGAGATATTCCCTCCCCCCCTTTTTTCACATATCAAAGTAATATGAATTGAATAAACTTGTGTCAATCATGAGTTTTGATGGAAGCTAAATTTTTTGCTCAAGTGAGGGCAATTTTCATTGATCGCATACATCTAGGTAGAGTTCTAAAAGATGAAATTAATTAGTTTTACTCTTTGTAACCTCTTTTTGCATAACCCATGGTGATCGTCGAATTTCATTAATATCCATAGTACACCATGAGTGTGACCATTTATCAGTTTCTTTTAAATCCTCTCTTGTTTGGTATCTCTTTGACCTCTGATCGTTCTCCAAAGCATCTCACCTCTATTTATGAAAACATGCATGGGATCTATCAAGTGATTCATCAATGTTTTGATCCCAATATGGAAGAGAATGCAAAATAGATAGCTTGTTCATTCTCAAAATAGATGAGCCTTCACATCTCTCCCACATACTACACCATTCACATACATGCAAACATACATTTTTCATATGATCTAACTATCCATCATGTAAATGGAGTCCATTTGGAAGATAACAAGTAGCACCTTGATATATCACATCATTCAAAGGTTTAAACCATCGAGCATCTAGTGAAATACCACACATTGAACATGCATTATACCCACAAAAAATCATGCATGGTCCATATCAAAGTATCTTGTATTATTTTATTTCTTTGTGAAGACACTTCTAATGCATCGACTACATTAATTCTTTGCCATAATTCTTGAAGATCTTCAATCAAAGATGCAAAATAAATATCCACATTCTTTACTTTATATTTCCCAAATACAACAAATGACAGTGTCAAGCATCCTCTCTTCATCGTGAGCATGGTGGAATATTGTATATTCACTAACCACACATGCCATATAATCCATGAAGAACTTTTTAAACCATAAGAATTCACTCCATCCATAGCTAAATCCAATCATAAGTTGAGCCAACACTCCTAATATATCTTATGATCTTTCAATATCAATAGTATGTTCATGATGATCACTATCCCTTCATTCCCTATTTTGGTATTGATTTCAACATGTTTTTGGTTGACCACTCTCATGCTCTTTGGATCATGAATTGGCTTTATGTCACTTGAATGTACTAAGCCTCTTCCATGTGATTCACATCTTTCAGCCAATAAAATATTATCGTCAAACTCTCCATATTTCCACACATGATCTCTAGTTATTTTTCTCTTCCTAACAATTGGAATCTTGCAAATACTCCAAGAACTGCTATTTTTTCCTTCATATGAGCCCAAGGATCACTACTACTAGATTTCATAGATAATTGCAATATCAAAACACAAAATCGTTTAACTACAAAACATGCTTATGATAGATAATCATACATGCATATTTACATAATTATGTACTTACATACTTACGTAAATGCATATTTATATGCTTATATAAATCCTTAGACACTAATTTTAGGTTTTCTTCAAATATATATGCTTGTATGAATCCCTAAATCTTAATTCTTTACGTTTTAAGGTATATATGCTTGTGTAATCCCTAAAACCTAATTTTCTATGTGTTTAGTTATGTATATTTGTATAAATGGTAATTCTCAAAAAGAATAGTCAATAGAGAAAAACCTATACTACTTAGGTAGAAGAATTAGAAACCATAAGAGTGATTGTTATCAAGATCTTAACTCATGCACACACAAAGAAAATAGATATGCAAGGAAACAAAACAGAATGCAATATTGGGTGCAGTCTCCCCTCATGCACTCTCTTTTGACAGTCCATAGAGTGCATGTATTTATAGGATTTTTTATTATGTTGAAATAGTGGTTACATGAGAGCAGCTTTGAAAAGCATGTTTAAAAGTAAAATTTGGTCTCTTTTTTAGAGAGCCTTTGCTATAAATAAGAGAAATTGTGGTCTATAGCGACCCTTATTCTAACCACTAATTTACTAATTGTTTCTAAAAATCAAACCTCCTATGCAGGGTTTATTTACAAACTATATAAATTATAAATTGGATTATTGATCTTCATCCTTTCACGCCTTTCACACCCTCACAAACCTTCATCCGCTATATCAAAAAAACCAAAACACCTTAATACATTAATAAATTAACACTCCAACAATTCCTTGTTCAACACATTCCATAATTCTTAACATGCCCCTCAGTTGAAAAAGCAACTGAGCTCAATTGATAAAATAAAAATAAACATGAATGGCTAGTCACATGTTCCATCACTGAATGAAAATAAGCATGTTCCATGTAAAAAAACACGCATGGGAATGTTCATGGAGGAGTTACATTAATGTGTTTGTGTATGATATGTAGAAATTAAGTGGTCATAATGGGGTGCTAATTGTGTTTTATGTATCCATTGACATTCTTCAATGTAATGATTTGTGTACCTAACTAAATATCAATGATATTGAGTACCTGTGCATGTAGTAGTGACATCATGATCAATTATTTTTTCAGGAACTAAGATTTCATATTGTTCTTAAATTAAAGGAGGGTCAGCAAGAAGTGGAGTGAGTGGTAATGTTCCTTTAAATGCTTTAAGTAGACTAATATGAAAAGAGTTATGTATATTCCAATGAGATGGTATATCTAATCTAAATGAATTATCATTAATTTTCTGTATGATGCAAAATGGTCCATGATAGCATGGTGCAAGTTTAAATTTAGGATGCTACAAATTTTTTTTGAGAATGATACGCAATCATACAAGATCATTTTCCTTGAATACCTTGGCTAATCGTTTTGTATTGACATTACCTGTATAACATTCTTAACTTTTCCTAATGTGCTCATGAACATCGTGAAGTATAGAAATGTGATCTTGAGTAATAGAATAAGCCATCAAAATGTCAGTTTGAGTGAGTGACATGGGAGTGGAAAGCTTTTTACCATAAACAATTTCAAAAGGTGCATGACCAGTAGTGGTCTATGTGGTGTTACTATAAGCAAATTGAAGCAATGGCAACTTTTTGTCCCAATTAATCGGACTATCTAATGAATAACAATGCAATAAATCAAGAATAGTACTATTTGTAGCCTCACTTTGTCCATTACTTTTGGGATGAAATGTAGAGCTAAAATCTATTTTAGAACCAAAATGTTGAAATAAGGCAACCCAAAGATGATTACAAAATCTAACATCATGATTAGATAACATTACTTTAGGAAATCCATGATGTGGGAAAATGCATTTAATAAATAATTTTGCACCTTGAGGTGCAGACAAAGTTTTTCTACAAGGAATGGAATATGCATATTTACTAAACCTATCAACTATTGTCCAAATCATATCATTATGTGATGAAGTGATAGGAAGACCTGTGATAAAATCCATAGAGATCATTGAGAAACATAATGTGCAATATCTTTTTCCATCTGGGTCCAAAAGAAGAAATCTTTACAAGCAAAAATGGTGCTCTGTGTGCCTCTATGACCCATGTATATGGTTCATGCATTTCTTTGATGAAAAAATCTTTAAAATCTTAGGTTATGCATAATCATTGTTGAAAATAAAGTTATCCATGATGAAATGTTTATTTTTCATCAGTTAAAGGTGCACCATTGTTGAATTCATTCCATGCAAGTGAGAAATACAAATCAGATGCATAAGTGGAGATCATTTCTTGAAAGGACTGAATTTGGATTGCAGAAATATTATGCAAAACAATAGAATGTGAAGGAAAACGGCTAAGAGTATCGTCTACGATGTTAGCTTTACCAGGTTGATATTGGATCATGGGCTGGAAATTTGGAATGAATGAAGCCCATTTAAGATGTTGATCAGATATTAAGGGCTGATTTAATAAATGCTTAATAGCTTGTTGATCGGTTTTGATTAAGACCTCAAATCCCATAAGAGAGTGTTTCCAAATTTGCAAAGCATGCACAACTGCTGACAATTCTTTATCATATGTACTATAATTCCGTTCTAAGGGTTTAAGCTTCCTAGTCTCAAACGCAATGGGATGATCATTTTGCATTAAAGTAGCACCTATTCCTCAAGCACTAGCTCACTAATGACATGAAATGGTTGTGAAAAATCAGGTAACTATAAAACAGGTGCATGTGAAACTGCATGTTTGAGTTTTTGAAAGGATTGTTGTTGGGTCAATCCCCATGCAAATTCTATTTTTTTTTTTCAATAACAAGGTAAGAGGCAATGCTAAATAAGAAAAATTTCAAACAAACTTCCTATAGAAACTATCAAACCTAAGAAAAGAACAAACATCATTGACTCATTGTGGTGTAGGCCATTCTACTATAACTTTAATCTTTTTTGGATCCACATGCATGCCTTCACTTGAAATAATATGTCCTAGATATTCTAGCTTACATTGAAAGAAGTAAATCAGAATTGGCATAAAGTGTGTTCTCTCTTAGCAAATGAAAAAATGTTTTAAGATGCTTCTCATGCTCACTATCATTCTTATTGTAAACAACTATACCATTGAAGAATACAAGAACAAAAGCTTGGTAATCAAGAAAAATGTTGTTAATCATTCGTGTAAATGTAGTAGGAGCATTAGTAAGCCCAAAGGGCATTACCATAAATTCATAATGGTTGGTTTGAGTTATAAATGTAGTCTTAAAAATATCACTTTGTGTCATACGAATCTGATGGTAACCCGATTTAAGATCAATTTTACTAAGGACATGAGCTCCTCATAATTTATCTAGGAGATCATCTATTCGAGGAATAGGGTATCTATTCTTTATTGTGATCTTGTTAATGGCTCTATAATCAATGCATATTCAATAAGATTTATTCTTCTTCTCTACTAAAAGAACTAGTGCTCCAAAAGGGGAAGAACTAGGCCCTATAAGTCCTTTCTGGAGTAAGTCTTTCACTTGGTTTTCTATTTCATTTTGATGCAGTGAGTCATGCCTATAAGGTGCTTTATGAGGAGGAGAACTACCAGGAATTAAGTCTATGCTATGGTCAAAGGATCTTCGCAATGGTGGTAGTTTATAGGGATAATCAGACATAAAACAATCCTTATAAGTATTCATGAAAGGTTTATGTGCATCGAGAAGTGTATGAGTATAATCATTTATGACATTGACAAAAACAATGCATGAATTGAATCCTTTCCTAAATGCACATTTTACTTGAGTATGAATAATCAATGGAAATGGCTGGAAATCATGCTGCACAGACAAAGTAATGATTTGACCTTTAACTTCAAAGTTAAAGGTATGTGTATGGTAGTCAATGCATGGGCTATAATGATGACAAAAAGGCATATCGAGTATAGCATCATAAGATCACAAAGTTGCAAGTAAAATTGTCCATGCATCTACATATGGGCCGATGCTAATCATAACATCTTGCACTTCTTGTGTTACATTATAACGACTACCTTGAAATGCAGCTTTCACTTTATACAAAGAAGGAAATGTTTTTAATTTAAGTTATTGTACTAATAAATGTGAAATGAAATCATGTGAACTAACATCATCATGTAAAATATTAAACAGTTTGTTATTGATAGTAACTTGCATGCAAAGTAAAGAATGAATAGAGATATCATTACCCAAGGTACTTAAGTCCTTCTCCAATGCTTCCTCTGTCCAAACAAGAGGAATTTCTTCATTATGGGCCTCCATGTTATGTAATTGAGCTACAACTGGTTTCATGTGAAGAAATCGCAATCAAAACTTCATTTTTGTATGTCGAGGTTTACCACAATTCTAGCAGGTGATACATGGTCGCTTCGGTTGGGCATCCAACACTGAAGTTTGTAGGGTAGGTGGTTTGGTAGGTTGGAGAGTTGAAGCAATAGGTGGAGTTGAGTAAGTGGATTGTGGAGGACGAGGAAAACTATAGTAAGATGGGGCATTAAAATTAGGCTTCATAGGAAACTTGTCTTTAACAAAAAGTGTTCGTTGACATGGTTTTTGTACACGGATCGACTTGGTTATGGACTGGAATTCCTTCTCTGCATCATAGGCAAAAGAGATAACCTCGTTGAAGGTTCTAGGACATAGGGTGTGAAGCTTGTCTTGGATTCCCACCTCCAAACCATCTTGGTACTTCTGTTGCAAGCTATCCTCCAGTACATCTTCGAGCATTCGAACCAATAACAAATTTTGCTAGAATTTCTCCATGTAGGTAGTGAGTGTGTCACCCTCCTTCCATGTAAAGGTTGTCCATGCATGGCAAACATGTAAATAATATTGAGGAGGAAGAAAATAATACTTCACTTTATGTTGGAAAGCCTTCCACATGGTTGTACGAGGACGATCTGCACTGTGACGCATGGCATTCCACCAGAGATGAGATTTTCCTACTAAATAGTTAGTGGTAAGTTTGACTTTTTCATTTTCAGCATATGTTTCATCAGTATAAAAATTTTCAAACTGTGATAACCATCAAAGAACTAAAGGGCCATCCTTATGGCCATCAAACTATAGAAATTGGTAATTTTTAACACCAATCTTGGAATGCATGCCATCTGATTGGGCAAAGATAATAGCTTTTACCACCCCTGTAAGGTTATCTTCATCAGGTTGCATCTTTTGAAGTACTTCTTTATGTTGTCATATCTCGTCATGAGCACCTCCAAGTTCATGCCATAGGAGCTTGAGTTGTTGCTTGAGTGTTACCTCAGGTAAAGTTGACTCATCAAAATCCTCCATGGTGTTCGTAGGGTCCATGGGTATGTAGAGAACAAAACCCTCTTGCTTGATATGTAAAAAAATTTTGAGATTGCTTGAATTAAAATGTAAAAGGAAAGGTTGTTCTTGGGAATTGAAAAAGTAAGAGAGAGATGCAACTTGTGTTAAATATAAGAAAAGAGAACTAGAGTGACAACACAAAGAGATAGTGTAGTGGTAAAACACTTCCCTTGTGAGAGTGAGCTTGTGGGTTCAAATCCTCCCTCCTTGATGAATATAAAACTCCTTATTGCCACTCATAAATTAAAAATGGTTCACAGTAGCCAATGGCTACCAATGGTCGCCAAGGGAGACATGGGTGCAAAAGATGCCAAAGTAATGCCTTAGTTATACCAAAACAGAAAAAAAATGGAAAGGGAGATGGAGACGAAGACAAAGAAGAAATCGGAATCGGAATCATGAATAGAGAATAGAGAACAAAAAACAACAAAACAGAGATCAAATGCCAAAATGAACAGAAACAAACCCCTTCGTAGTGAGGTGTCCAGATCTCTGATACCACTACTATCAAGATCTTAACTCACGCACACACAGAGAAAATAGATATGAAAGGAAATGAGACAAAATGTAGTATTGGGTGCAATCTTCCCCCATGCACTCTATTTGGACAGTCCACATAGTGCATGTATTTATAGGATTTTTTATTGTGTCAAAATAGTGGTTACATGAGAACGGCTTTGAAAAGCATGCTTGAAAGTAAAAGTTGGTCTCTTTTGTAGAGAGCCTTTGCTTTTAATAATAGAAATTGTGGTCTACAACGATCCTTATTCTAACCATTAATTTACTAACTGTTTCTAAAAATAGAACTCTCTATGTGGCTTTATTTAAAAACCATATAAATTATAAATCAGATTATTGATGTCCATCCTTTCACGCCTTTCATGCCCTCATGAACCTTTAGCATCTATATCAAAAACAGCAAAAACCACATTAATACATTAATAAATTAACACTCCAACAATTCTTTGTTCAACACATTCCATAATTCATAATAGTAATCCTCTTTTTAAGCATAGGAGGGTGTTTGTTTTTCTAGTCAACAAGCTTAAGTGCAAATCTATCCTCATGAAGAGGAAAAAAGGCTTATCATCCTTGTCTCTACATCTTTTTATTTTCCTTGTATGCTATGCATTTTTCATTTAAAGCTATTTTTTTGGAAATAAGCATTATGAATTGTAGTTGGGGATCTGTGGTGTAGTAGTGAACCCTTTGGACCCTAGACTATGAGGTCCAAGGCTCAAAATTTAGAGTACATCTTGACATTAAGCCCTTGGAAAGTAGGGGATAAGGGGGGTCTCCAAGGTATGTGAGTTATTTCTTTCAAATTCAAGTATAAAGCAAAAAGTAGGTCAAAATGATCGAACTTCCAAAGAAAAAAGGTTATGAATGGTACATGAAACTCACATTACCCCTTGAAAATAGAGACAAAGGGGCCTTTAAGTGTGTGAATTGTACTTTCAAAATTTTATAAAATGGAAGTGTAGGTCGAAGATCAACATTCAAAAAAAAAGAGGATTTTGCATGGTACTTCAACAAGTGTGGCTTGGTGATTACTAAATTCAAGTATCCACGAAGATTTTGAATCTTGCTTCTAATTCACTGTGATATTTCAATTTTTGAAATTTGTAATTTTCAATCGAAACAAAAAAAAAATTACTGGCATCTCTCATTTTCAAGTACCTCGAGATGGAAAAATCACGATATTATAATGCTTCATTTTTCACCTTTTGTAGTGACCCCTAGAGGGATGGGATTCACTACTTGTATTTCATGAGCATGGAATAAAATTAAACCCTATTGTTACTTGCAATGATTCGGAAGTGGGTGGTAGGCCTCAAGCAAGACAAATCCATTTGGTTTTCCATTGCGGGTATTTTTCCAATCACTTTGAGGGAGGTCTCGAGGGCAAAGAGCTTCTATGCCAAGGGTAGCTTCTATGCCAAGGGTTTCTACAACTAGAAATACCTATGGACCTATATTAGAAGAGATTGGATCAAACAAGATGAGTTTGATATTAGCCTAAGATTTGAATATGAAGAATGGTTTACTTTGCACAATCACATCAAGGCTTGGGGTAGTGTAGATGTGCGTTTGTTGTACTTTTATAGTGACCCTCACCCAAAGGGGCTTAGGTGATACAATTGCAATAGACTTGAAGGATATTTTCTATTTCATCCCAAATCTCGATAAAACATGGCACAAGGGTTGAATAGTTATAAAACACAATTGAAAAGCCACTTTTAGACATGAATATATTTTTATAGTATTAAGAACTAAAAGCCCATTTAGAAACATGAAAATGTTTGTAATACAAGACATTCAACTCAACGATGATAAGCTCATAAGCCTCTTTTGTATGTCTCTCGTATCCTTCTCCTTTTATTTAATTTAAATCAATTTTAATGAATAATCATAATTAATTAATTAATTAAAAAATGTTCTAAATGGGCCAAAACATAAAATGAAAGCTTTACATTTTCATCAATGTATCAATGCTTCCTTTGGAGACAAGGAAAAAATAAAGTTATACATTAAAAGAAGAGTCTATAGGGCTTGAAAGACTTATGATAAAAAGAGAGGGGGAAAACATCTCTCATAGATTATAGAGCAAAGTTGGCATAATTTTTGAGACACACATTGCAATCCACACCGCCTTCTTCAAACACCAATTTTTTATTTGACTCCAATGTCACCAAATGTAGGATATCTCAAGAGTATCCAAATTGTAACATCAATTTTGTTACGTTCTTTTAGTAGAAGCTGTTTAAAATTGAATGGCATAAGATGGACCATGGAACAGGTAGGTCATGAATATGTAACCAATGCATTATAGTTCATGCATATGTAACCAATGCCTTTGGGAGTTTTAGAAGTCTTATATATTCCAAAACTAATCTTAGCCTTCTTAGTATTTCTCTTGATATATGAGGCTTCAATGTACACTCATTTTAGCATATGCTTAAGGAGTTTCAAAGGTTAAATATCGAGTTTTATCTTGGTCAAATGTAAATGACATAAATGGAGAGAATCTCATGGACTTATTGGGCTCCAAATGCCATGAATCCTTTTGAATTCAAATTTCAATTCACTCCCTAAAAGTTTGGATCACTTTTAGTTAGAATCTTTAAACATTAATGAAACAAAAAGTGTATATATACACTATACATTTTAGTCGCGGATATGAGAGATAATATGAGATTATCATTACACTCATTTTGTGTGATGTATGTCTCTTCTTGCCTCAAATTTAGAGAATTCCACAACTCTGTCATTGTATCATATGTCAATTAGCAATACATTTATACTTCATTCTCATTGGTACATGTATCTCTATTCACTGTCATAGTACATTGAGTAAAGCCTGTCAAGTTCCCCGAGTCATTTATCTGTGTCTATGCGCTCATTATCCAGTTTGTTAATTGGAAAACAAAGCTAGGACTATGCTAAGTATATCTACAATTTTTCATAGTCATTGGATCCATAGATCTTAAGTTATGAGTAAATCAATGTGACTTTGTCTGTGTATCATCTTCTTCCTTAAAAGTCTGCATTACCCCCTGACTTTTCATTTTAATGTGTGCAAAATGTGTGAATCAATTGCTACCAAGAAATGAGCTCTGAGTAAAACTTTGAGTGCCTTCTTCCATAAATAGAAGGTTTTCTCAAAGTGCTTTGTACACATAAGTTATCTATTTTGTCATAATGTTTCGGAAATTATGATCCAAAGAGCTATGGTGATCTAAATGCATACTATTAAGGTTTTTTGGAGGTATTTAGGTTGTTCTTGAGCATGGTTTTTCCAAGACCTTCTCATCTCTGTACAACTATCCATCACTTCTCATAGTGGTATCAAAGCTTAGGAAAAAAATTGGACATTATGGGTGATGGATTCCCCTCATCTATTGACAAATTGGATCAAAGAAATGACTCAACATGGTCTCTAAGGATGAAGGCTTACTTGCAAGGGAAAAACCTATATGGATGTATCTCAGGAGATGAGATGATGTATGTACTCAAAAACAAAGACCAACGAGCTCAAGAGAAGTAAGAAATGTTGAATACATGGTGTGCAAAGGATGATTTGGCAAGGTCATATATTCTCAACTCTATCTCTGATTTTTCAGTTCCTCATATTAGGAGTTGTAAGACCTCTCAAGTGACATGTAATGCTTTAGAAGCATTCTTCTCCTCAAGTACCAAAGCTAGGAAGAATCAGTTGTGGATGGAGTTTACAACACTCAAGAATATGCACAAGCAAAGTGTGATTGATTTTTTCACCACGATGAAGGACATTTCAAATCAAATTGGAATAATTGGAGAAATCATTGATGAAGAACAGATTGTGAGGCAAGTCATCAATGGGATCAAGGCTGCAACAAGTGGGAAGCTTTCACCATGGCCATGGATCTCTACATGGATATGAAAGTGCTATATTTCAACACACTCATGGGGAAAATTTTCACACATAAAGCCAAACTCATGAAGAATGGTGAGAACCAGAAAGGGAACCAATCCTCTACCCTTTATACAGATAAAAACAAAGGCAAGGATAACAAAGGAAAAGGTAAGAAATCTGATGATGAAGGAAGCACCTCCCAAGCTAATTTTGCATGTAGAGGTAGAAGCTCAAGAGGAAGAGACAATGGGGGTAGACTGTAGAGAGTACATGCATGGAAGCAAAATGAAAAGAAGAGTGTACTCACAAAAGAAAATGTGTGAGAGAATCAAAGTGAGTAGACAAAGAAATGGGTAAACTCACATGGATTAGGAATGAGCTTGCCAAGAGCATGGAGTAGGCTCCTCAAACTTCTAACCAAGTACGAATGGGGGGAGAGGCCTTCCTTATATAGATTTGGGAGGGTCTCTCCAAAGTACATCTCATGTGGGATAATTCCCCTCAAACGAGAATGAATACAATGGTAGAAGTAAATGGCAACATAGCCAAATACAAAGGATATAATATAAAATGGAAATGGAATGGAGATAGAGTGACTTCAACATACAAAAGGTAGATGCGCTCTCATATTTTCAAGACCCCCTCTATAGCTCCATTTTGTAGAGTAGGGAGGCTGCTAGGGTATGAGAGAAAGGTCCACCAAGAATGTAGTAGCATTAGCACAAGCACCAAATAGGAAATCTCCATGTGGAAATCCATAGCCACCGAGTGGTATCAACCATGCAGGATTGCCAGGTACTCCATAAGATATCCACCAGATGGATCAAGCGGATGCTCCATAGGTACGCCACCAACAAGATATAGGAATTGAACAAGATCTCATTGGATGGGATCACCTCCATGCGATATAGGTAGGATGACTCCTTGTGATACGTGGGAACCTCCAAAGCTTTGACAATATCCACCATGAGATGTGTATCACCAAGAAGTGGGTCTTGCAAACATGAAATATAAAGCATGAAGCATAAAATCATAGTCACATGGTAGTACATATGTATGTTGTAGTCCTCCATGGAGTGTACAAAGTCTTGATGTGTGTTAGTAAGATCATGGAAGCCCCCTCTGAACCGAGAAGCTGGCCAAAAAAAGTATCCAATTGAGTGATGAATCCAAGTATATGCAAGAGTATCTTGTGGTAAAAGAAAAGATGTTGGACTCCATGAATGGAAGAGTACATGCTCAGAATGCTGGTGTAGACGAGGTAACTGGACTTTCGAAGATAATAATGGAAAATGATGAGTCATTGATCCTAGAGTAATGCCCAATTGAAGTTGAGGGAATTATGAACCTTCGATGGTATGATAGGAGGTGTAGTTATTTGAGGTATAAGTTGAGATTGTGTCTCTGATTCCTCATGCTCCAAAACTGTATCATGATGGGGAAATTCATGTACAAAGAGAACATGCTCCACATAGTGTGACTGCTCAAAACTAGAATGATCCCCCTCTGAAGCAGAAATGGGAGGATCCAAAAGGAATGAACACTTAGAGTATTCATCAAAGGTGCAATCTTTGGTTACTATAACTAAGTGACTCTTGGTTGTAGATTTTGTATGCCTTCTGTCGGTCACTATAACTTAAGAAAATGTATTGTTTAGGCTGATCATCATCATGACCTTGCACATAGGCATCGCTACCAAAGACACGAAAATAGCTCACACTCGGCTTCTTCTAAAAGTAATCCTCAAATGGTGTTTGGTTCTTCAAGACATCTGAGAACCCTCTATTCTGAATATGGACTGCGATCTATACTTCTTCACCCCAAAACTTTAGTGGAAGTTGCTTTTGACTAAGCATAACCTTGGCCATCTAGATTACACTTTGAATCTTCTATAAGGCAATACCTTGTTGAGTATCTTGTGATGCTTGATACTTAATTCCATGTTGCTTCAAGTACTTGGAGAAGGTGTGATTGACAAAGCCACTATCTCCATTTGATCGGATGTTCTTCAAAGAACTTGAAAAGTCTTCTTGAACTATTTGTGTCCACTACTTAAACTTGGAAAGGGCATCCTCTTTATGCTTGAGTGAATACACTCTTTTCGACATAATCAAAAATTCCTATAAATACATGCACTATGTGGACTGTCGAAACACAATGCATGGGGGGAGATTGCACCCAATACTGCATTCTATCTCGCCTCCTAGCATGTCTATTTTTTTGCATTTCTACATCCATAACCTCTGTGTGCATGTGAGCAAGATCCTGATAACACACCTCTTTCTTATGTTTGAGTTACAAATAAGGGGCACTTAGTGGCAAAGGGTGTTGTGAGGCAAGCCCTTGTGATCAAAGTGTCAAAGTTGGAGTTGAAACCCTTGAGAAAGTACAAAGTAAATCTTGTGAATGGTTCCAAATTGAGCACCAAGAAAGGGTCACTTACCCTTGGGAAGTTACAAAAATTCCTTTGAGATATAGATAAGAGATTATAATTTGCCAAAGATGTGACTTTTGAGTGTTACAAAGTTTATAGCGCTTAATGCCAAACAAATAACGCTTCAAATCAATGGGAGCAAAAGATTAGTTTTGACAAACTTTTATGTGATCCTATGTGTTGAAAAAAATCAAAGTTTTTCCCCGGACCATATAAAGAATGCATCTAAGTAAGCTACTTGAAGTAGGACCGTGTGACCCCAAAACCTTAAATGGTACTGCAAATCATCAGTGATGATGGCCAGATTTAATTCAAAATGCATACGCTTGGAGCTCTACGTCACACAAAAATTTGTGTGGCTATTAATTCTCTCTCAACGCTCCACACAGACGGTTTGTCTAAACTTAGCCAATTCGTGGATAAGAAAATGGCAAGGTTCCCAATTACAAAGGATATAATATAAAATGGAAATGGAATGGAAATAGAGTGACTCCAAGATACAAAATGGAGATGTACTCTCATATTCTCAACATAGACAAGGTAGGGGAGAGCTCAAAGCTCATCTTCTTGTTCCATATGCGGTCTATCAAATCACATCATGGATCATTGCTTCATAAATCAAAGGAGAAAGAGGATACAATAGAGAAGGTTATGGAGCTTCAATAGGCAGGCACAACAATCCACATGGATACAACAATAATTTAAAAAAAAACAACTATCAAGGAGGATACAGAGGAAGGAGAGATTACAATAATTACACAGAAGATCAAGCTCACAAGAATTCACTTCTACTTATGAACATGACAATGAAGGTAAGTCTAATGAGCATGTATTCTACATTGATTTTGGATACTCAAACCATGTGGCAGGAAATGTAGCTTGCTCTCAGACTTGGAGGATCCAAAGAACAAGCATGAGGTTCAAATAACTGAGGACACAAGACATCCTATGGAGAATATAGGGAATGTCAAGACATCCAATGGTAATATGAATCTATTAATCAGAGTTATTTATGTGCCAGTTGTTACAAAAAAACTTATAATTGTAGGGTAGATTGTGGAGAAAGGTTTGCACGCGAGATTCACCAAACATGGAGCCTATGTCGAGGATCCATATCAAGGTTTCAAGAAGATAGCGAAGGGAGAGAAAACGATAGATTGTTCACATTGAACTCCAAGACACCAAGAAAATTGCCTTGTTTAATTATGGCACCCAAACCTTATCAAGACTTGACGTTTGGCTTAAGAGGTTAGCTCACATTGGAGAAAGAGCCCTCAAAAAAGTCAGTAGAGATCACAATGTGCTTGGACTACCCAATATCTCAAAGCAAGACATGATATACAAGTGTGGGAAATCACACATGCAATCGTTCAACAAGAAACGATACTTACATGGAGACCTTCTAGAGCTTGTCCACACAGATTCTTGGGGACCAAGCAAAGAACCATCAATCTCAAAAATCAAGGTATTATGTTCCATTTATAGATGATTGTAGGAGATGGACTATTTTTTACTTCATGAAGCATAAGGATGAAGTGTTTTCATGTTTTAAAATATATTTAGCTCTTGTGGAGAATCAAATAGATAAAAACCTAAAAAGACTAAGGTTTGATAGAGGAGGAGAATACTTCTCCCATGAATTTGATTCCTAAATGTTAAGATAGAGGAATCAAGAAGAAATCACTACTAGGTACACTTTTGAACAAAATGGAGTAGTAGAGAGAAGGAATAGGACCATTGTTGAGGCATTAAGGTCCATGTTGAATGAGAAGAAACTACCAAATTATTTGTGGGCAAAAGTAGTATCTACTACCACATACTTGAAAAATAGATTACCTTCAAATGCCTTGTATGGTATGTGTAACACATATCTTAATCTTCAATCAATATCCACAAAGAATAACAGAACTCAGCACAACAAGATGTAAGAGAGTATAATAGAGTATGCATAGAAAAAAGAAGAGAGAGAGAGAGAGAGAGCAAATTTTATTAGCTGGTCCATATTTTACAACAAAATTTGATCTACATTACAAAATCTATCAAACAGCTTCAATGAGAAGCCTCATCCACCTGAACACCCTCGAGCTTATCTTAATCCCAAACCCAATCACAATCACAATCTCAATCACAATCACAATCCCAATCTCAATCACAAAACATAAAAACAACTATGATCAATGCATGATAATTTGTATCACGATCTCTCAATCTTCATCAATAAATCTCCCCTTCAAAACTGCATGACCAATCATTCCTTTCCAAACAACTGCTCATGGAATTTGCATGCTCCAAGATAGCGTATTTTTGCATGTCTCATGCAAAACTCCCAAAAAACGGCCACATGTGATTTTTCATGTCCACCTCAAGAATTGAACCTGCGAAAATAGAGGTAATCCCTGCAACACACTCACTCAAATCAGACATAAAACACAGGAACTGTTGGAACATCAAGCTTACACTATGCTTGAGGTGGATTTGATCTACATCAAAGGCTATCGCATCGAAAGAATATCCGTTGGAGAGTTCTTTTTCTTATGCTCATTTATTGTATTTTTTTGAGAGATTTTTGATGGTTCATTTGCCGTTGTAAAAGCCTTGAGCTTTGTTGGAGCAAGTCTATGACAAGCCTAAGTATTGGCTTGAGTCCCACAAAGTCATGAAAAAAGCTTTAAAATGAAGACTATGTAAAGTTCACTTGTGAACTACCTCTTGTAACTTTTGAAGAGTTTACTTAATGTAAAAGTGAAAGAATTTTAAGTGGTTGAGTCCACTTGATCAAGAATGGAAAGAGGAGCCACGTATTCATGATTTGTGGTAGGTAGAGAATCAAATCAATCATTGATTGATTGGAGAGTGATTGAGGGAAGTTAGCCTCCCAAACTCGACTATAAATAGATGGCAGTTTTAGTCATGGTTAGAGAGACCTATGTGAAGACCTCCAAGAGCTGAGCTTTATGCCATATCAAGGTGTGATTACAAGGCACACATATGTATCAGTAAGTCCATTGTATTGTACAAGCAATATACTTCCATTTTCATGATCATTTGGGTTCATATTTCCATGTTCTTGTGAAGTGTACTACTCATTGTCATTACTCTCAGTTTTCTCAGTCAGATTGCAGAGATGTTTTCTCTGAGCTTGGTGCATCATTTTCAGTGATTTAACTTGGTAAAGCTAGCTCTATAAGTCTACTATGTGCTCACAAATTTTCATGTCATTTGCATGTTGCAATCTTCAGTTATGTTCATTTGAAGTCAACAGGGTCTTTTCATCTTCACTTCTCTGTCAGGTACCCGACTTTTTTACCCATCTTGTCAGAGCCATTTCTCAGTGGTTACTTATCCAAATTTAGTGATTTAAAGCTAGTTGGATTCAGCTTACTGTCTAGTATAAAGTTACAAATTTTCATAATCATTGGATTTTTAAATCTTGAGTTATGTTCATCTTTCTTTTCATTGGTCTCAAACTGTAGCAGCCCGTGAAAATCGGGATGATGTCATCACTTGTTAAAACTCATTCTCAGTGTGTGGTTTATTATTTTTGATGAGATTACTCTTGAAAGTTAGCTCTTTAAGTTAACTAGACTTCCCCAAGAGGAATTAATTTAATTGCTGTTGTGCTCAGAGAATTATGCAAAACACTCGACAGGTGTATGAACCAAGAATAACAAGTTTTCACCTCTGAGCTAACTCCAACTTATCTGTTTTGATCTATCTTTTTGAGAGTGATCTTCCAAGGTACATAGGGTGTCTAATACATCCATTGGCAAGTTAAAAGGGCCCACCATATACTCCTGGAGTTCATTTGGCTGGTGTAGACCAAGGATTTTGCAACACCTCTTCATCTTCAAGCACATACCTATCCATCTCTTCACAGTGGTATCAGAGCAAGGTTGGGCAACATGGCAGATGGATTTCCTTCATCAATTGACAAATTGGATAGAGGTAACTACTCAGCTTGGTCATTAAGAATGGAAGCTTATCTCCAAGGTAGAAGTTTATATGGTTATGTGGCTGGAGATGAAGTTATGCCAAGTTTCAGGAACAAAAGTCAACCAACACAAGAAGAGCAAGAGAGATTGAGCACATGGTGCTCCAAGGATGCACTTGCAAGGTTTTATCTCCTCAACTCTATCTCAGATTTTTTGTTGCCTCAGATTAGAAGTTGTAAGACATCTCAGGAAGTGTGGGATGCACTTGAAGCTTTTTTCTCTTCAAGTACCAAAGCTAGGAAGCATCAACTATGGCTGGATTTCACAACTCTCAAGAAGGCTCCCAAACAAAATGTGACTGATTTTGTCACAAAGCTCAAGGACATAGCGGATCAGTTGGGAAGCATTGGAGAGGTAATAGATGAAGAGCAAATTGTAAGGCAGGTCATCAATGGCTTGAAGGCAGATGACAAGTGGGAAGCATTCACCACAGCTATGGATTTGTACATGGACATGCATGTACCTGATTTCAATACACTCATTGGACAACTACTTACTCAAGAGGCAAAGCTTATCAAAAATGGAGAAAGCTCTAAAGGTAATCAATCTTCAGCTTTATACACTGATAAAAGCAAGTCCAAAGATAACAAAGGAAAGGCAAAGGAAGTGGATGATGAAGCAGGTACATATCAAGCTAACTATGCAGGTAGAGGAAGACATGGCAGAGGTAGAGGAAGAGGAGGTAGACAAGGCAGGGGGAGATCCCAAGACTCCAACCCATGTTCTATTTGTGGACTAACTAATCATACAACTGAAAATTGCTTTAGGAATTCCAGGAATCAAAGAGGAAGAGGATACAATAGAGGAAGTTATGGCTACTCAAGAGGAAGGTTCAACAATTATCATGGCAACTACAACAACTACAATCATTCAAACTATCAAGGAGGCTACAAAGGAAGGAGAGACTACAATAACTACACAGAAGACTCAAACAAAGAGGATTCATTATTGATCATGAACATGGCTATGCCACAAGGTAAATCTGATGAGCATGTTTTCTACATAGATTCAGGTTGTTCAAATCATGTGGCAAGAACTGTGGCACTTCTATCAGATTTAGAAGATCTAAGGAATAAGCATGAGGTACAAACAGGAGATGATACAAAACATCCTGTGGAGAAAATAGGCAATGTCACAGCACCTGATGGAAACATCAACCTACTCAGTAAGGTACTCTATGTTCCTACCATTACAAAGAATTTGATAAGTGTTGGGCAGATAGTAGAGAAAGGGTTGCAAGTCAGGTTCACAAAAGCAGGAGCATTTGTTGAAGATCCAAGTCAAGGATTCAAAAAAATTGCAAAAGGTGAAAAGACAGGTAGATTGTTCACATTTGAATTACAGGACACTAGAAACATTGCTCTCTTTAGTTATGGTAGTCAGACACTCACAGAATTGGAAGTATGGCACAAAAGGTTAGCACATATTGGTGAAAGGTCATTAAAGCAAATCTGCAGGGACCAAAGTGTACTTGGACTCCCTAATTTGTCAAAACAACATATGATTTATAAGTGTAGTGCATGTCAATTTGGAAAGTCTCACAGGTTACCATTCATGAAGAAAGGTTATATGCATGGAGATCTCTTGGAGTTGGTTCATACAGATGTATGGGTACCTAGCAAGGAAGCTTCAATATCTGGATCAAGGTATTATGTCTCCTTTATTGATGATTGCAACAGATGGACTATCCTATTCTTTATGAAACACAAAGATGAAGTTTTTTCATGTTTCAAAAGATATTTGGCTCTTGTGGAGAATCAAACAGGTAAATCACTAAAAAGGCTAAGGTCAGATGGAGGGGGAGAATACTTCTCCCATGAGTTTGATTCTTTTCTTTAAGAAAGAGGAATCAAAAGAGAGGTAACTACAAGGTACACTCCTGAGCAAAATGGAGTGGCAGAAAGGAGGAATAGGACAACTGTTGAAGCTGCAAGGTCTATGTTAAATGAAAAGCATTTACCTAATTACTTATGGGCTGAGGTTGTATCTACAGCCACTTACTTGATTAACAGGTTGCCTTCAAAATCCCTTGATGGGATGACTCCATATGAGGCTTGGAATGGAAGAAGACCAAGCTTGGATCATTGTCAAATTTTTGGATGTATTGCTTTTGCTCATGTTCCTTCACAGGTTAGAGGCAAGATGGATCCAAAGGCAGAAAGGTGTGTATTTATTGGATATGACAACAATCAAAAGGGCTACAGGTTATACAACCTTACCAACAAAGGATTCTTGGTAAGCAGAGATGTAGTTTTTGATGAGAACAATTCATGGTATGAAGATTCATGCAGGAAAGTCAATTTACCATATGATCTTGAAGAAGATTTTCCAAAGCTTGGTAGAGAACAACCAAAGATTGAAGAACAAGACACCTCGGAGGATGATGAAGAATCTCAGATGGAAAAGATCAAAGCATGGAAGTCTAAAGGTAAAGCAAAATTGTAGAAACTTGGACATGAGGCAGAATCATCACATCATGGCCTAAGAAGATCTATGAGGGAAAAGAAAAAAACAGAAAGGTATGGGTTTGACGCCTCATTAGTAACTAAGCATTCTATCTACATAGCACAGGACATAAACCAAGAGGAGCCATCATCATTTGAAGGGCCAAAGCAAAAACAGAATGGAAGCATGCAATGAAGGAAGAGATTGAAGCATTTGAGGAAAACAACACTTGGGATTTGGTGCCCAAGACTTCATCCATGAAGGTAATAGGCTCAAGATGGGTCTATAAACTCAAGAAGAATTCTGATGGTTCCATTAACAGGTATAAGGCAAGGCTTGTAGCAAAAGGCTTTGCAAAAACTCAGGGAATTGATTATGAGGAGACTTTCTCTCCTGTGGCAAAGATGCCTACTATTAGGGTTTTGCTTAGTATTGCATCTTCCAAGAATTGGAAGATACTTCAACTAGATGTAAAGAATGCATTTTTGAATGGTTGGATAACAGAAGAGGTATATATGGCACAACCACCTGGTTTTGAGAATCAAGTTTATCTTGATTATGTGTGTAAACTTAACAAAGCATTGTATGGTCTCAAGCAAGCTCCAAGAGCTTGGAATTTCAGGCTTGTTTCATTCTTGCAGGACAAAGGCTTTCAACCAAGCAAGGCAGATCCTTCACTCTTTATTAAAAAGAGTAATTCAGAGATCATCTACCTATGTGTACATGTAGATGATATTATATTGACAGGAAATGATGCAGATGGTATGAAGAAGATCAAAGATCAGATGAGAGAAGAGTTCAAGATAAGTGATTTGGGTTCACTTACCTACTTCCTAGGTTTGGAAGTTGTCTACAAAGATCATGGTTTGTTTCTCACTCAAAGGAAGTACATTAAGGACATGTTGGCAAAATTCAAGATGCAAGATTGTAAGATTGCAGGTACTCCAATGGAGGTCAATCACAAATTGAGCTCACATGAAGGTGAACTCATAGAGGACATCACATCATATCAAAGTCTAGTGGGTAGTCTCAACTATGCCACATTGACAAGAGTAGATATATGTTACAGTGTGAGTGTGCTAAGTCAATTTATGCACACACCAAGGAAACCACATATGGATGCTGCCAAAAGGATTCTCAAGTATCTCAAAGGAACCATAAATGAAGGACTTTATTATCCTTATGTATCTGATTTAGGTTTGAAGCTATTTTCTTATGCAGATTGGGCTGGCTCCAAAGAAGATAGAAGAGCACTTCAGGTTATCTTACCTTTGCAGGTTCAAAGCTTATTTCATGGTCATCCAAGAAGTAACCCACAGTTGCTCTCTCTTCTACTGAAGCTGAATATAGAGGTCTTGCCATAGCTACTCAGGAAGCTATGTGGATGAAGAAATTATTCAAAGATCTTGGATTGGAGTTTGGAACTCCAACTATTTTTGGTGACAATATGAGTTCTATTCATTTACCTGCTAATCCTATTTTTCATGCAAGGACTAAACATATTGAAGTTCATTATCACTATGTACGAGAGAAGGTTCTAAGCAAAGAGATTCAAATATCATATGTGTCCACTCATCAACAATGTGCAGATATTCTAACCAAAGCATTGGATGGTACAAAGCTTTGCAAATTCAAGGCTATGATAGGTTTGTAGGTAATCTTGGAAGATTGAAGACCTCAAGCATACTTGGCTTGAGGGGGAGCTATTGGAGCAAGTCTATGACAAGCCTAAGTATTGGCTTGAGTCCCACAAAGTCATGAAAAAAGCTTTAAAATGAAGACTATGTAAAGTTCACTTGTGAACTACCTCTTGTAACTTTTGAAGAGTTTACTTAATGTAAAAGTGAAGGAATCTTAAGTGGTTGAGTCCACTTGATCAAAAATGGAAAGAGGAGCCACGAATTCGTGATTTGTGGTAGGTAGAGAATCAAATCAATCATTGATTGATTGGAGAGTGATTGAGGGAAGTATTCACCACCACGATCTATGCATAAAGTCAAAAGCTTCTTTCCGAAAAAATTTCAGCCATACGCAAAAAAATTTGAATCAAGAAAATACCTCATTCTTTTCTTTGATAAGATACATCCATGTATGGAAAGTAGCATCATCAATGAAGGTAACAAACATTCTTTCCAAAAGATGGAGGCTCAATGGGACCACATACATCACTATGAATAAGCTATGATTTTCTTCTCGTGTGTCCATGATTGCCTTTGGAAAAGAAGCACGATGCATTTTTCCAAGAATGCAGCCTTCACATGCATGCTTTTCAGTGGACTCAAGTGTTTGCAAACCAGTAACCATGTCCTTCTTTTGCAAGTAAAACAAATTGTTGAACTTAAAATGACCAAAATTAGCATGTAAAAGCTCCATTTCAGCCATGGAAGAAATATGAGCAACCAATGCATTTGAGGTAGCCCTCTTGTATGTATCCAAACAATACAAACCATTAAATAATGTATCAAACATCACGATAATATCACCATTGCTGACATCATGAACCATACACTTATCATCAATAGAGTGTACATGAAGTCTAGCTTTGACAATCAAAGGAACTAAAATTAAGTTCTTCTTGATATGAGGTACATATAGTCCATGTTTCAAGAGAATCAAACCTCCATTTGAATCCGTAAACTCAATTTCTCCTACTCCAATGATAGCATAAGAGGCATGGTTTGCACACACCACATGTCCTCCTTTGGGTGCATCTTTCAAAGATGCAAAAAACCTTTTGCATGAGTTATGGGATTTGAAGCACCATAATCAAAAAACCAATCCGAATCAGCCTCACTCACAACCATACATTTAGAGTGAAATGGTGCATCATAATGACATGTAATAACACATGCCCAAAACTCTTGGGCCACGTTGGTTTCATCATTCTATGCATTTGAAGAATTTTCAGCAATAGACATGCTAAATTCCTTCTTCTTTTCATTGTTCTTAACAAGCTTTCTACATTCATCAAAAGTATGACCGACCTTCCGAAAATATTAATCTCATATCTTCTTCTTTTGCAAATCTGCATCATTAGAGGAATGAGTGGAAGAGGAAGTTTGAGGCTTTGGTTTTGATGAACCCAAAGTTGAACCATACTTGATTTTCCCTTTTGTGAGATAGCAAATGTTTGCATTTCCTCAATCAAACCACTCTTATTCACTCTAGATTGTTGTTCTTGCAAAGGAAGAGACACAAGCTCATCAAATGCATACATATTTGGATTTCCTTTTGCAACCAAACGTATTGTAGTGGCAAAGCTTTGAAAAGATTATGGTAATCCTTTCAACAATGTAGAGATGAGTGATGCATCTAGAATAATCTCATCTTTGTTTTCCAAATGCTCTTTCAAGTCCTTGATGCATGTCACATACACATCCATACACTCATTTTCAGTCATACATACATCCTCAAGTTGCTTCCTCAAGTATGCAACATGTGCTTCATTATGCACGACATACAAAGAAGCAAGAGTGTCCCATGTTTATCTTGATGTAGAACATGAATGAATGTGTGGAAATATATGATGCTTCATAGAAGAAATCAATGCATGAGCTTGAAAATCTTTCCCATCCCATCTAATTTGCTCCTATGTAGGTGGAGAAAGAGTAACCACTATACTTTAAGAAGAAGCTCCATTGTGATAGTGGACTGTGAAGTAGAAGAATCTGCGGGTCTTTGATCTACATTTACCACTATGTTCCATAGTTGTTTTGCAACAAGAACATATTTCATCATGTAAGAAAAAATTGGATAGTTGGTTCCATCAAGCTCATCTTTAACTTGAAGCATGCCAAACAAGCCATTTTTTCCCACCATTTCACTTAAGAACAAGAATGTGACAAGATCATTACCTCAATGAAAGTTGAAGTGAATGTTGAAATTTTACCTCACAATTTATCACTCTAATGGCAATTTTGATTGCATGAATGGCTTTGAAATGAAAAAAAAAACCTCAATGCAACTTGTGCAAATGCTTCTTGGTTATTGAAAATCATTGTTCTATGTTCCAAAGTCGATTTGCATTATTAAAAGTGTGTGTGCACGGTGACACAAAAAACTAAAACTTGAGAAGGAGTTGAACATGCTCCGATACCACTGTTGGGTGTGTAGAAGTACCAGAGACACTTAAGAAGCACACACAAGGAGAAAAAACGTAGAAAGACACACGAACAAGAGAGATAGCTCAAATAACTCTCTCTATTGACAATCAACAATACATAAGTAAGAGTTGAATGAAATCCTTAAGTGCAAAGTACCACCACATATGAGTAAACCATGTATATGGTAACATGGGGAAAAAGCCTCTAGCTAGCACTAGCGTAAAAAGTGCCCATGTATAGGGAAGATGTTCATATCAAAGCTACTCAAGGAACACAAGTGTAAAAATCATGAACATTTCATGAGGGATTGTTTCTTCCTTTTAAGACAAATATGGGTTGTCTAGTGGGATATCCTCAGTTTTCTTAGAAGTAATAGAGAAAACATTGGAAAATAAATCTTGGGTAGCAAGTAAGTTCTCTTGGGCATGAATATTTAGAGAGACATTCTTTAACCTAAGAGGAATAACATAATATTTGCACATTTTTTGAAAAATATATGAAATATTCCTTTATTAGATTTTTCTATGCCCAAAACTCCCTAACGTAGACAAGGACACTACTAGAATCTTGGTTGTCTTCTTGTCTTAGTTACCACCTAAGGTCAATAAGATATTTGGTTAAACGATCATAATACTCAAGTATGATCTCAAGTATTGAGATCTCTCACCATATTGATTTTTCTTCCAAGTGAATCGTGAATTCTTAGAAACAACAATCATATCATGCTTGTTAACCATTTAATAACATCAAAATTTTTCTTGACCACCTAAAGTTTTCCCCTTCCACTTGTACATATTGATCATGGATCCGACCATGTTGAAGTGACCAAATAAAGTCAAAGAAATAGATAGATTAGAAATTACAACCTAGCAAGTAACCCTTTCAAAAGTATAGCATGAAGCATGAACATTTACAAGAGTAAAGTTAAGAGGAGGACAACATTGTAAAGAAATTCATTAATCAGTGGGACGAGTGAACCTATTTTTTAAGATCCCATTACAATGGTGAGTAGTATACAAGACTAGATTTGAGTTAATACACTAGTGAATAGCCATGAGACTAAAACAAATACATAAACTCCATGAAAATACAATAATTTAGGCTTGATGGAAAGATAATTAAGCTGGCTATTTAGAGATGCAACTCAAGATGAGTCCATGAATCCTTTTTGATTCAAAACAATGCATTTAATTTTGGGAAACATCATCTTTTTTACCTTTTTTGGAGGTTTCTCGTTACACCATTAAAGCACACTGGTAGAATGCTAGATATGGCCATGGATTTTATGATGTCTTCTCATTTTTGTGTTATATTTTGGGCCATGAATATGCTTCCAATTTTGCAAAAAATTAGAAATTGAGTTAAAAGCACATAATACACGTGTTGAAGTGACATAACTTTAAAATTTGAAAGGCATGATAGACCACAAAAATGAACATGGGATGGGAACACACCAATTTATGAGAGAAATTGAAGGGTTGATTAAGAAACTATCTCAGAGTTCTCCAATAGGCATGTGGCATTTTGGTTACATTTTTCAATATTTCTGTAGATGTAGGGGGTTTAGCCCACCAACATATTGAAAACATCATAAACTTTAGGTAGTTTTCAAGTTGAGGAGGCGTTTATCCCTTGGTTCAAATGTGTCTCTAGGGAACTTATTTTGAGAAGTTTTTGGATGATCACTTAAGCTACACTACAAATGGGTCAAATTTTAGAAATTATTTGGTAGAAACATGAAAAGTAAGTTTTTTTGATGTCATTATTCCCACCATGGAACCATGATCAAGAATTCTTTCATGGAGCATTGAAGAAAAGCAAAGAGATAAAAAGAGCAAGGTAAACTTGAACTTTTCATTAATATATTCGAAAGATGTATCTATTTCCTATTAATAGAACACATCTTAATGTGTCACAAGCTTTGTGAAAGCACTAGAGGAGTTCTTGAATTGCATCACTTATTACTTTGTAAATATTTAGTTTGCCAAATTTCATTAGATTAGATTTTTTAAATCATGTTCATATGCAAGTATGAACTGAAATGAGTTTAAGGCATTAGTATATTGGTAAACTCAACTCATTTGTGAAGGTGACTTAGTATTTTTGCCCAATTTGAATGAGAAGAGCTCTTTAAATAGTACAATCCAATAACTTGCTTTTACTCATACGAGGCGAGTGGAACTTGCTTAAGTCCATAGAGTGCTTTGTGTAACTTCTAGACATGATCTTCTTTGCCTTTGAATTGAAATCCTTGTGGCTATTCCAAATAAACTTCTTCTTGAAGATCCCCATTTAAGAAAGAAATTTTCACATAAATTTTATAGACGGACCATAAAAATGAGCACTTAGTGCTAGACGGGCATGTATAGTTATAAACCTTGATGCGGGAGAAAAGGTTTCCTCATAGTCTATCCCGTGTTTTTGCTTATAGCCTTTGGCAACTAGTCATGCTTTGTACTTATCCAAGGTACAATCAAATTTGTATGTAATTTTCTAAATCCATTTTACTCCTATGACTTGATGATTTGATGGTTTAGGAACAAGTTTCCAAGTTGTTCTGAATTTCATCCAAGTCAACTTCCATTGCTTCATACCATTTAGGTTGTCCTTTGGCTTCTTTAAATGTAGAAGATTCTATAATTTCTTGAATTTGATGCATGAGTGCATAGTTGAAAAAATGACTCTGCTCTTTTTGTTGCTTCTGAAGAAGCCTTTGGGACCTTCGAGGTTGATGTGAAGTACTTGCTTTTGAACTACTCTTTGAAAAAAATATGCCACCTCTTAATTCTAGATAAGTGTACTGGAACTTGAACATGGATGTTTGGTGGAGTACTTAAAACAATCATAAAAAAATATCCTTTGAGATGGTGAATTTAATGATTGTAAATATCATATATTCTATATACCTTGGATTGATCACTGTATCCAATGAATAGATGTTTCTTTAACTTGGAAGATAGTTTTTTCTTTCTTCCTTAGGCAGATGAATAAACACATCAGGCATATGAACAAACACATCACTGTCAAACAATCTGAAATAATTCACAATAGAAATTCTTCCATAGTAAGCCTAATATTTCACAAAGAGTGGGCTCTCTCCAAAGCAAGAAAACATATATGGTAGCCCTGGTCTTACATCTTTGAACTGACCCTCTTTGATAATTTTATATATTGGCCAGAGAGGAAAGAGAGTCAAGATCTGATAGAAAACATTTGGATAAGCCTTAAAGATATGACCATTGAGATTAAGGCCTTAGATTCATTAAGAGGTATAGAAATGTACCTACGAGAACAAATCAAATAGGTTGTATTTACAAATGGGTAGCTGATAATCACCTTAGACAAGGTTATTCATTATCATCTTAAGAAGATGTATTATTTCCAATAGAATGCATAGTCATTTGTAGATTATGCAATAGATGTGGGATGTTCAAGGATACAATTTTAGGCAGAAGTGAGGTGATTGTTAAAATTCAATTCTAACAAAGTATAAAGCCTTGAATGTTAGAATGATCTATAAAAGATCACTCTTGAAATTTTTGGAGGATGTAAACAAATTATTCAAGAATGTTCATCAAGTTCCTAGGAAGTTCTAGGATATGATACTAGGAAAGAAGTACCTTTTCTTCCAAGATCATGGAGCTAAAAGCAAAGTAAACCTCAATCATTTAACTCCATTCAATAGATAGGGAATCTAGCAAGAAGGTTTCTGTCACTAACGAAAAGTTATCTTGATATCTTGATAAGTATAATTGTTCCTCAATTAAACTAATGATTCGAAAGAATTGGTTAAGTAAGAATGATATGTTCCTCTTCCTGAAGCACGAGTGACCTTTGAGGTTAATAAACTTAAATATCTATGGAATGAACCAAAGTTGGTTCAATATAGTTAGCACTAATGCTCTTTGGAAGAACCTAGTAAACTAAGATGAACAAAGAACTTGGGTAGAGACCTAGAAGAATGGTCTTCCAAGTAATTCCAATTCCTAAAGTCACGATTCTAAGTCTTAGTGGTCAACACTTTTCAAGAAGTATTGATCTAGAATAACAAGGAATTATTCTAAGAGTTAATCTCGGGAAAATCGACAACTAAGATAAGGATCCACTCTAGTAGGACGTGAACTTTCAAAAAACTTGGTTCAATTTTTATCACTATGAAAATCTGAACAATATGTTTCAAGAAAATATGAATGATTGATATAAGTCCACCTAACTTGCCAAGGAATGAGAAGATAGTAAATCTGGTCATAGTAATTAAGCATGTCTAGGTAGGGACTAAGTAGACCACTTTGTTAAGTTCATACAATTTTTTAAATCCTGCAAATACAAATAAAGTACATTTGTACTTGAAGACAATTATAGAAGAGTAATTCAAGTAAAGAACATATGAAGATTCCTCTCCCTTCTATTGAAAGTGGAGGGAAGATGAATCTAGTTCTTGGCCCTTCAAGGTAGAAGTCGGACCTCTATTTGATACTCTAAGAATTTTACATTTCCAAGGAGGTACAAAGTGTTGTGAAAGTGCCAAATGGAAAAAATTGAGATAAGATCACAATAATAATTCACGCATGTCACTAGCCCATAGATAGAAATCATGCATATACATCCAATTGGATTGAGGGAAAGTGATTTGGGCAAGGATTATGATTCCTCTCCTTTCAGATCGAGGATGATAGTAACCCTTATTAGATTATGGGGGATGAATCTAAAAGAGAGAGTGATGGCCATGCTCAGTGTATAGATCATGGTGCATAGGGGAATAATCCACATATTATACTTCTACACATTTTTTAGGATAAAAATTTATTAAGGGGGAACCAATGTTGTATAAATCATGGGTTTGGAAGGGTAAATATATAGATTCTAAAGAGTATAATATGATGTACATTATCATTGTTTTAGCCCTTGATTAACCCTTGGCACATGCTTGAACCTTTGGGTTTAATCGTTAGTTTTAAAATTTGGGGTATTTATCATATGAGCTCCCAATCAAATGGTTGTGAACCTTAGGCTTGATTTATCCTAAGCTATGGGAACCTTAGACTTGGGAGGAGAATCTCTAAGTGCCACCTTAGGATATATGTGAGAGAAAGATTCTCATTTGAATGTTAAGGCATGTAACAGCCTTTGACAAATGAGAGGGCATGTGAAGGTCCTTGGGAAAGTCTCCACATGAGGGACACTTAACTAGACACTTTCACAAGCCCAAGGACATGCGCCCCCTTGGCCTAGAGGTATATATATGGTTGTATTTGGATGGGTGGATACATACTATCTCTTCCCTTTGGTGGTCTAGGCTAACTGATTGTGAACCCTTGATAGTTAGATTATTTATAGAATGTTAATCACTCAATAGAAGGCAATGAGGAACTTCACTCAACTACCATCCAAGAGAAGAGAATGGGAGTTTTAGGTTGCCAAAAATTCACATGCCACCAAATGAATTTCCAAATACAACTAAAGAAATACAAAATAGAGTGACTCCTAGATACAAAATGGAGATGCACTCATAGTTTTGAAATAGAGTTTCATAGAAATGAAACACTTGTCAAAAGTCTAAAATTCCTTTCAAATATCCCTCCAACAGTGCAAAAGATTTCAAGATGAATCATTTTCTTATGTTCTTGATTCCTTACAAGGAATATCAAGTATTGGAAGAATAATGCTCCTTATTAGTGATAATGGAATTCTTCAAGCTAGTTAGACATTGAGTAGTTCCCAAGAAGTCCCACACCACCGACAGTGGTACTTAAAGTCCAATGGTTAATATTTTATACTCAGATTGATGTAAAAACAATGGTATGGGACCAGACTGTGGGATGATAAATATCTTTTAGACCTAGAGTGAATCGTGAAGTTAGACTTGATCCTCAAGGGAATTAAAAATTCAAAAGACGAGTTTAAATTCAAGGAGGATAAAAGCATGATCTCAAGATACTTCAAGATCAAGTAAGTAAGAAGATAGGAAGTAAGTAACTTGCAAGATCTTCTTTTTCAAATAGGGAAAATACTTGTTTTCATTTGAATCATGGAACACTTCAAGATAAAGTGTTGTTCATTAAAAAATATTTAATAAATTTATGAAGAAGTAGGACTTTGACATTGAAATTATCCTTTCAACTAAGGAATAGATTGACTAAGTCAAGCACCAAGTTCCTAGTGTAACTTGGTAAATTCAATCTTTTTGCTCAAAGCAATGCACAAGAATTTCATTCCCAATATGCATTCATAAATATTGAATATAGCCATGAACTTTGTCTCAAGTGAAGAATTGTTTGAGTAAAAAATCATCCATAGAACCTCAATGGGTCAACACACTAATGTTGGATACCACACTAGTATCTTATGGTTGGATGATGTTTTAAATTTACTCTTTGATTTTTTTTTGAGAATCCAGTTTTTTTTTCTCCTAAAGATAGATAAAATGCTTTAATACCTTGCTGAAATAGACCTTTGAAAAGTTCAATTCTTGAGTCATCTAGAATTTTACTCATAGCAAGTTTATATCTTGGAAATTTGAATTGGTTGTACATTTAGTTCTTTCTCTCCGCTCTTCCAAATTTGTTGTATTCGACTCAGATACGATATCTAATTCTTTTTGCAAAATTCTAGGGTCAACCAATTGGAACAAGATAACTAAATTAAACATTCCACATAGATGTTATGTACAAGAACCCTTTCAATCTTCAAAAGATGCTAAGTCTATGTTGACTTATTCATTTGAGTTTGCTTCCAGCTATCTAGCATAACTCTAATGACGTTCTAGAGTTCAGTACAATTTAGAATAGAGAAGTTAGGAATTGCCCATAAGATTAATAGTTCGCAAGAAATTTTAGCTAAAGTCTTTGAGAAAAGTGTCCTAAGTTGGACAACTTTCATTTTAGATTTGACTTGGTCAAGATATAGTACGGTTGACCAAATGTAAATGGCAAACTTTCTCCTACATTTTACATAAGATTTTTCAAGCCCATTAGGAAAAGGTAGTCCTCTAGATGGGTGAACAAATCAAATAAATGTTGGTTGAGAGTATACCATTGTATAAACATCCAAGGTCGATGTTTGGGCCAACCCAAGTTCTAGTCTTCCAAATCTAATTCAAGTGAATAAAGAGTTCTCAAAGTCTTGTGAGGGATAAACATTCCACCTTAGTTACTAAGTCCATGCACTAATCATGCCTAGAAAGGTGACTAGTAATTTAAATCTACCCATTTCACATGTTCGTGGCCACACGACACCTAAAAAAAATAGTGAATTGACTAGGGATGTTTTTAGATCCACCCTTACTACTAGAGGACCTTATAGATTCAATATTGATGAATTGGAAGAGCTCAAGCTCCAACTAGATGATCTATTGAAGAAGGGGCTAATAAGACCTAGTGTTTCACCTTGGGGAGCACTTGTCTTGTTTTAGAAAAAGAAAGATGGCTCATATAAACTTTGTATTGACTATCTTGGATTGAACATGAAAACTATTAAGAAAAATTATCCACTTCCACACATAGATGAATCGCTGAGTCAATTAAGTGGTGTGACAATATTCATTAAAATTGACTTAAGATTTGGATATCATCAAATTAAAGTAAAGTCTGGGGACATACCCAAAACTGCTTTTTGAAAATGATATGGTAATTACGAGTTCACAATTTAGCCTTTTGGATTGACAAATGCACCTACCATTATGTGTTTGATGAAGAATTGTCTCATGAATATCTTGATGAATTTATTTTAGTCTTTCTTGATGATATTTACATGTATTCTAAGGATGGTGATTGTTGGAGTTAGACGTCTGGGGAAGCACGCGAACAACACAAGGAAGAAGAAGAAGCTTGGAGCACAACACACAATAATGAATGTATTACTAGAGAATGTACAAAGATAAGTAGCCCATTAGGGCAATAGGCGTATATACAAGCCGGGGGAAAAAAACCTCCTAAAGAGGGAAAAAAGTGCCCGGGCCGTCCTAGTGTGTTCACACACATCACTACCTAAATATATCAACAAAACCCCCCTGGGAGTGATGTGGTGAACAAGGAGCTGGCACTCATGTATAAGGAAGTGCCAAGCTATGTGGAAATCACTCCACAAAAAGAAGTAAGCCCAAAGCTTTGCGGAAAGCTTCAAACTTCTCCCTAGGCACAACCTTCGTGAAAAGGTATGCAATGTTCTCCTGCGTGGGCACATATGCCAAGCTAATCTCCCCAACAGAGAACCTCTCCCTGACATAGTGATAATGCACCTCAATGTGCTTAGTGCGAGCATGGAACAGAGGGTTCCTCGCAACTTCCAATGCGCTCTGACTGTCAGTGAAGATGGTGGTGGCAGAAGACTGGCCAACACCCAAATTAGCCATAAGGCGTCTGAGCCACACACACTCAATAGTTGCTGTGAAATCTTCCCTATACTCAACCTCACAATTGGAAGTGGCCACAGTAGGCTGCTTCTTGCTCAACCAAGATATACATGAGCTACAACGCACCTGACCAATTAGAAACAAAAATAAAGCAAAAACCACTGGTGGACACACGAGTGTCATAGCAACCAGCCCAATCTGATTCAAAAAAAGCATGCAAATCTGGCGGTAGTGATCCCCCCTTGGGATAAAACAACCAAAGTAGCCGAGTACCACTCAATTAGCGAAAGATGCGCTTAACCGCCTTCCAATGCGTGACTCCTAGGCAATGCATACACCTGCTCATCTGTGAGACAGCAAACTGAATATCTGGCCAAGTAATGCATAAGTAAATCAAGCATCCAATAGCCTGCTGATAGAGAACAACATCAAACGCATCTCCAACATCATGAAGACTCAATCAGAAACCTGTCTCCATAGGAGTGGCAATAGGCTTATAGTCTTCAAGGCCAAAACGCTCCAATAATGTGTCAATATATTTCGTTTGACACAACACCATTCCACCATCAACTTGCATAAATTGAATGTCCAAATAGTGATGCAAATGCCCCAAATCAGACATCTTAAATGAGGCATGCAAATCAGCCTTGAAATCAGCAATATGCTTCTCAATAGGACCAGTGAGCTGCATGTCGTCAACATAGAGAACAATGATCAGAAGCACATCATTAGCACGCTTAACATATAAGGTGCTTTCAGTTGGAATGTTCTCAAAACCGTGTGCAACCAGATAGGCATGTATCTTCTCATACCAAGCACGTGGTGCTTGCTTTAAACCATATAATGCCTTCTTTAACCTGAACATGTGGTTTTCATGCCCTTTCTGCACAAAGCCACGGGGCTAAAAAACATACACTTCTTCATGCAAGTCACCATTCAAAAATGTTGTTTTAATGTCCAACTGATGTACATTCCAACCATGATGGGCAACAAGTGCTCAAATGCTCCAAACAGTAGTCATACGACATGTAGGTGCAAAGGTCTCATCAAAATCAATGCCTCTTGGTGCGCATAACCCTTTGCAACAAGCCTAGCCTTATACCTGTCAATTGTACCATCAGGTTTATGCTTCAGCTTGTATACCCACTTAGTGCCAATGGCCTTCTTGCCAAGAGGCAAGTCACATAAAGACCATGTACCATTCTTCATTATAGCATCGTATTCAGATTGCATTGCAGCCATCCAATTTTCTGAATTTTGTGCTTCATCAAAAGAAACTGGCTCATTCTCATCATAGAGACTAGACTCAGCCATAGCATAGCAATCTGATGCAAAGGAGGCACTATGAGAGCCTGAACGAGTACGATATGACAAAGGTGCATCTAATTTGCTATCACAAAAGTCTGCACCAGCCATTTTGGCATAGTTTTTGTCTGCTCAATATCAGCTCTCTCATCAACAAGTGCATCATGTAAATATGCATCAGAAATGGAATGATCTCCATCATCATATGAAACCTGCAAAGACTGAGAAGTTGCCTCATTAGGATGAGCACTAGACTGTCCACCTGTAAAAAGAGGCATCAAAGTATCATACATGTCTTTGGAGCTAACAAATGTCTCCTTAGTATATGAAAGCAATGGTTGAATAACATCTTCCACAAAGACAACGTCACGGCTAACCAGAATGCATTTAGTCTATGGATGATACAGACGATAGCCTTTACTTTTAGAACTGTACCCAACAAAAATACATTTTACTGCCTTATCATCCAATTTTCTGTGATGTTGTTCAGGCACTAGTGCATATACCAAACAACCAAAAACATGCAGATGAGCGATAGATGGCTTGCGGTCATGCCACGCCTCATATGGAGTGATAGACTGCAACGCTTTAGTGGGACATCTGTTCAGTACATATGCTGCACACATGACAGCCTTAAGCCAGAAACTATGTGGTAAAGCCTGACTCTTGAGCATGCGCCTCGCCATCTCCATGAGTGACCTGTTCTTTCATTCAACAACTCCATTCTGTTGAGGTGTATACAACACTGTACACTGGTGTTTTATCCCACGTTCAACCAGAATTAAAATCAGAAGACATATATTCCCCCCTCGATCAGAACGGAGGGTGCCCATTTTACATGCTGACAGATTTTCAGCCAAAACCAAAAACTATTTAAAGCACATGAACACTTCAAACTTTGTTTTGAGTGGATATACCCATGCATGCCTGGAAAAATCATCAATGAAAGTCACGAAGTAAAGGTAATTTCCAAAAGAGGGTGTCTACATAGGACCACGGACATCACTATGTATAAGCTGCAATTTGTGTGTAGCCCGAACTGAACCATCTTTTGGAAAGGAGGAACGCTGCATTTTGCCCAAAATACAGCCTTCAAAAACATGTTTTCCAGGTGCCTCAAGTTTGGGCAAAGAGGACACCATTTCAGATTTCTGCAGGCGTAGCAAACTAGCAAAATTCAGATGAACAAAGCGTGCATGCCAAAGCTTTGTATCTGACAGAGCCTGAGAATCATTTACAACACATGCCAAATCATTTTCAGATCTTTCATAGTCTATGAGCTTATACAGCCCACGACATAAAATGCCAGAAGCAATAATAACATCGCCATTTGACAGATCATGAACTGTACATCTGCCATCAACAAATTTCACAACCAAGCCAATCTTGGCTAATGCAAAAATTGATAACAGATTCTTCTTGATCCCTGCCACAAATAAAGCATCTGACAAAGTGAAAGAACTACCATCAGATGTAGTCAAAATGATCTTACCAACTCCCATAACAGGATAAGAGGAGTTGTTGGCGCATGTAACAGTATTCCCTATAGGGATAGGCTGGAGTGAAGAGAAGAAACTGCGTTGCGAGGTAATATGTTTGGTCGCCCCACTGTCAAAGTACCAAACATCTGAGTCTACTGCAAACATGCATTGCTCATGAGAAGATGGGTCAAAACCACAAACAGTAGTGAACTCCCATTCTTTTTCCTGCACAAGATTAGCAGACTCCGTTTTTGGTGTAGAGGCTTCTGCAACAACCATTCCAGCCTCTTTCTTCTTTGCCTCTTTTGTAACCAGTTTTGGACAGTTCTTTATAATATGATCATTCCCTTTACAATACTTACAAAAAAAATTTTGCTTTTTTGATTTTTTCTCATCTTTGTCTTGGTTCTTCGAATGTGAAGCATTTGCAGATTTCTGCTTACTAGTGGAAGAACTCCATTTTCCTTTGCCCTTATGACTAGCCAGGAAAGTTTGATCTGCAACACACATAATGGACCTGTTCTGCGTGGACTAATCTTCTTGCAACATAACAGAGGCTAACTCTTCAAATGACAAGGCATTTGGATTGCCTTTCATCATCAACCAAAGAGTAGAAGCAAAACTCTGATATGAATCAGGAAGACCATTCAGAACGGTCTGCACAAGTGAGCTATTTGGTATAACCTCATCAACAGAAATCAACTATTCCTTCAAGTAGGAAAGAACATTGGGTTGCAGTATTGTGATACACTAAGGGTACACTCAAGGAAGGTTTGTATTATGGTTTTAGAGCAAATACAAACATCAAGATATATAGTGATACAGATTGGGCAGGTAATCCTGATGATAGGAGATCAACATATGGATACTTGTGTACATATGTGGGAGATAAGTTAATCTCTTGGTGTTCTAAGAAGCAACACACAGTTGCTTTATCATCTACAGAAGCAGAGTATAAAGGTATGGTTGAAGTTGGTCTTCTTGGTGAGTGCATGAACTGACTAAGCACTCCCACACTATATGAGATGTCTACCCTTGTATGAGTAGCATATATCAAGCTACCTACCAAGATTTGAATATTCTTTTAGGTCTTCAATTTTCTCACCTTCATAAACACTTAGTTTATGATTCATCTCCAAAGGTGTACCTGCACGTTTAGTGTTCTCCATTTTGAACTTGAGAAGAAGATCCTGAATGTTTCTTCTTTGAGTCAAACACATTCCTTCATCTGTGTATATCACCTGCATACCTAGGAAATATGTGAGCTCACCTAGGTCACTGATTGTGAACTCCTCTTGCATGTGTCTCTTGATCCTTTGAATGCCATTTAGATCATCACCTGTCACAATAATATCATCTACATATACACATAGATATATAACCTCATTGTGATCCCTTTTGATGAATAGAGAAGGATCTAAGCTGCTAGCTTTGAACCCTTGATCTTGAAGATATGTAACCAACCTGTAATTCCGAGCTCTACGAGCTTGTTTCAATCCATACAATGCTTTCTTAAGTCTGCAAACATAAGATGGATGATTAGGGTTTTCAAAACCTGGTGGTTGTGACATGTATACCTCTTCACTTATCCAACCATTTAAGAATGCATTTTTCACATCAAGTTGGAGGAGTCTCCAATTCCTTGCAGCAGCTACACTTATCAATGTCCTGATTGTAGTCATCTTTGCAACTGGTGAGAATGTTTCTTCACAGTCTATACCATGATTTTGTGAGCATCCTTTGGCAACTAATCTTGCCTTGTACGTGCAAACTGATTCATTTGAATTTCTTTTAACTTTATATACCCATCTGCAACCAATTACCTTTTGATTCGGCGATATTGGAACCAAATCCCAAGTGTCCATCTCCTTTAATGCATCTATTTCTTCTTTCATGTCCTTTTCCCAATTAGGGTTTCCCTTTGCCTCTTCATAGGTTTAGGGTTCCTCTGAAATAGAGTCTTTTGCCAAGTATATTGAATGCTTTGTAACAAATGTGGAATCATATCCATACCTTTCTGGTTGTTTCTTCTCTCTTGCTGATCTTCTAGGTACTTGTTTGGAGCATTCTCCAACCTCTTGCATCTTTGCTTTGCCTCTTGACTTCCATAGCTTGTAATCCTTTTCCCTTTCATCTTGGTCATCGTCTGTATCACTTCTTGGATCCTGAACCTGTGTATCATGCTTGCTTCCTAATTGATGAGAGTCAGAATCAAGATCATATGGTAGTGTTACCTTTTGTTTGTCTTCATCATACCAAGACCTGTGTTCTTCAAACACAACATCTCTACTTGTAGTGAATTGCTTGGTTGAAGGATTGAAGAACCTATAACCCATCTGAGTTGAATCATATCCAATAAACACTGCTTTTGTTGCCCTTTATCTAGCTTACCTCTTATTTGTGATGGTATATGAACATAAGCTAAACAAGCAAAAACCTTGCAATGTCCAAGACTAGGTTTTCTTCCATGCCATGCTTCATAAGGAGTCATACCTTGAAGTGATTTGGATGGTAGTCTATTGACAAGGTACACAACAGTTGAAATAGCTTCTGCCCATAGATAATGTGGCAACTTCTTTTCTTCAAGCATTGTTCGGGCTGATCCAACCAATGTCTTGTTTCTCCTCTCTGCAATTCCATTTAGTTGAGGAGAGTACCTAGTAGTCACTTCCCTTTTGATACCTTTGTCTTGCAAGAACTCATCAAACTCTTTGGAGAAGTATTCTCCCCCTCCATCAGATCTAAGCTTCTTTAATGATCTACCAGTATGATTCTCCACATGTGCAAGATACTTCTTGAAGCAATCAAGCACTTCATTCTTGCTCTTGATAAAGTATAGAACAATCCATCTACTATGGTCGTCAATAAATGAGACATAATACCTTGATCCTGCCAATGAAGGTTCTTGACTTGGTCCCCATACATTTGTATGTACTAAGTCCAATAAGTTGTTGTGGATGTAGCCTTTATGGTTGAATGGTTGCTTTTGTGCCTTCCCAATCTGACATGCATCACACCTGTTGATCATGTGTTGCTTTGATATGTTCGGCAGTCCTAGAACACTTTGATCCCTGCATATATCCTTCAAGGTTCTTTCATTCACATGAGCAAGTCTCTTATGCCACACTTCAAGCTCACTTAGGGTTTGAGACCCAAAGTTGAATAGATTTATGTTCCTGGTTTCTCCTACTTCAAAAGTAAAGAGCCTACCATGCTTCTCACCTCGGGCTATCTTTTTGAAGCCTTGACACGGATCTTCCACAAAAGCTCCATGTTGGGTGAACCTAACTTGCAAGCCTTTTTCAACTATTTGGCCTACACTTATTAGGTTTTTAGTGATAGTGGGTACATAAAGAACCTTACTCAGAATGTTTGTCCTGCCATTGGAAGCTTTGACATTACCAATCTTCTCCACATTGTGCTTTGTGTCATCCCCTGTTTGCACTTCATGTCTATGCTTTGGACTTTCCAAATCAGATAGAAGAGCAATGTTGCCTGCAACATGATTCGAGCATCTTGAATCTATGTAGAACAAATGATCATCTTCTTTACCTTCTTTGTAGCTTAGATTCATAAGAAGCAATGAGTCTTCATGTGGTTGATCTTCTGAATAATTGTTGTAGTCCCTTCTATTATAACTTCTATTGTTATTGTTGAAGTTGTGTCCACCTCTGCCTCTATTGCTCCCATATCCACCTCTTCCACTTCCTTTCTGGGTCTTCCCATTGAACCAACAATTCTGAGTGGTGTGGTTGGTCTTATCGCATATGGCACAAGGTTGAACATTCTGACCTTTGCCTTTGTCTTGCTTTGGTCCTTTCTTCTTCCCTTTCCACTTGCTCTTGCTTGCAAAGTTGGCTTGAGAAGTCTCTTCTTCATCTTCTTCCTTCTTCTTGCCTTTCTGCTCCTTATCCTTCTTATCTTCATATAGAGCACTAGTTGAATTACCATGATAAGAGTTACCTTCCTTTATGCTATTGTTGGCTTCTTGATTGAACAGTTGTCCAAGAAAGATGTTGAAGTCTAGAGTCTGCACATCCATGATGAGATCATAAGCCGTCGTGAAGGATTGCCATTGCTTATCACTTCAAATGCAGTTGAGAATTTGCCTCATGATGACCTCTTCTTCAATCAGCTCTCCAATGGATGCTAATTGATCCGCAACCTCCTTGACCTTGGTAACAAACTCTGTGATGGTTTGTTTAGGTGTCTTCTTCATTTGGTTGAACTCGTTCCAAAGATGATTCTTTCTTGCTTTGGTACTAGCAGAAAAGAAAGTCTTGAGGGCATCCCAAGTCTCTTGAGATGTCTTGCATCCTCTAATATGTGGTAATAGAAAGTCAGAGATAGAGTTTAGTATGTACGACCTTGCTTGAGCATCCCTTCCACACTAAAGTGTGATCTTATCTGTCTCCTCTTGTGTAGGTCCTCCTTTGGATCTTGGAATAGGCATAGCTTCATCACTTGCTATAATTCCATAAAGATTTCTACCTTGCAAATACGCCTCCATTATGATTTGCCAAGCCGCATAGTTGTGTCGATCAAGCTTCTCGATCATTGAGGGAAAGCCATCACCCATCTTGATCTAGCTCTGATACCACTGAAAAAACTTGGAGAAGCTTGTCGAAGGTAGAAAAGTGTGTTTCGAAGCGACGAAGTTTGGTCAAGCCAACCGGCACAAGACCATCCCTTGAGCTTATGGAGACTCAAATAGACCTTATAGTCATGCAATAAGTGCAAAGAAACACACTATGTACTTTGGAGCATCAAGGTGAATGAGTCGATACAAAACAGATAGGTTCGCGGGTCGACTAGCTCAAAAAACTTACTATCTATGGAAGAGACAATGAACTTCAAATGCCCATAGCAACCAGCGTGATTACAATTAGAAAAAATCCTTTTATGGGAGTGATAAACATATGGTTGACTATATAGAATGCACAGAAGTATAAGGAATAAGCAAAATATGCTATAGGAATGAATGAGGCATTCACCGGTGGTACTTCCTATTTTTCAGGAATACATAGAGATTGACCCCGAGACAGAAAAACTCAGATTTCTCCCAATCTACTAAACCAAATTCTTTGAAAATCTATAGGCATAAACTAGACACTAATACCTTTCCAATGAACCATCTTATACTCAATTTGGAGCTCTGAAGCGAGAGCAAGAGCCTCTGCAAGATTATTGTTGGCGAAGAAGATGATGCAGAGAATTGAAGGAGCAAGACAATGATGGCCACAAGTGTATGTATATTGCTTCCATGTAATGTACAAGTGATTTCAAGTCTTTACATAGACTCTATAAGTGTCCCAAGACTTCTACAAGTGAAATTTGAATTCAAATGAAGGTGGGAATGGTTGTTGGAGGGAATCAATTCACTTTCCTACAATCTAGGAAAAGTGAAGATCTAGTTTGATCTACTTTTAGGTGATTTGATTGCTTGATTGAATGCAACTTCAACCACCACAAATTCGTGGGATTTGAGATTTATCTTTTCACCTTTACATGTGTAAAGCTTGTGACGAGATGGATAGGTATGTGCTTGAAGATGAAGAGGTGTTGCAAAATCCTTGGTCTACACCAGCCAAATGAACTCCAGGAGTATATGGTGGGCCCTTTTAACTTGCCAATGGATGTATTAGACACCCTATGTACCTTGGAAGATCACTCTCAAAAAGATAGATCAAAACAGATAAGTTGGAGTTAGCTTAGAGGTGAAAACTTGCTATTCTTGGTTCATACACCTATCCAGTGTTTTGCATAATTCTCTGAGCACAGCAGCAATTAACTTAATTCCTCTTGGGGAAGTCTAGGTAGCTTAAATAGCTAACTTTCAAGAGTAATCTCTTAAAAAATAATAAACCACACACTGAGAATGAGTTTTAACAAGTAATGACATCATCCCGATTTTCACGAGCTGCTTCAGTTTGAGACTAGTGAGCAGAAAAATAAACATAACTCAAGATTTAAAAATAAAATGATTATGAAAATTTGTATGGTTATACTAAACCGTAAGCTGAATCCAACAAGCTTTAAATCACTGAATTTGGATAAGTAACCACTGAAAAATAGCTCTGACAAGATGAGTAAAAAAGTCGGGTACTTGACAGAGAAGTGAAGATGAACAGACCCTGTTGACTTCAAATGAACATAACTGAAGATTGCAACATGCAAATGACATGAAAATTTGTGAGCATATAGTAGACTTATAGAGCTAGCTTTACCAAGTTAAATCACTAAAAATGATGCACCAAGCTTGTTGGACAAACAATGTTCCTATTGGTCCATTCTATCTAGAATTTACAGGATGTGTACAAAGCTTCTATACTTCTTCAAGCTGACGGCCGCGTACCAGCATCTATAGTTGTCAAACTCACATCCTTTACACACTAGAGCTTTGGTGGCGTGGATAGGTCGCTATCCTCCCAAAGTATCCACCCGAGTTCGATTCCCATAGGCGGCAGCACGCGAAAGCTTATTTTTTTTCATATCATTTAATATGATTTTCAGCAATCAGCGACGGATTCTAACGGGAGTGCGTTTTTGTGCTTTTCCCTCCGGATTACAATTTTGAAGAACGATCGCTTATGCTTTATTGAGCAATTGCTTTATTATCAGCTTTTCAAGGGACACAAAATCCTATATAAGACAAGCTTGGCTTATTGTCTTGCATCCTTCACCTAGGATCAACACAAGCTTTCTAGAGCTTGGACCTCAGTAGAGGTGGTGTTTCTTCTAGCACATGGGGCAGCCATGGTGCTAACTTGAAGCATGTTGAGGAGCAGCTATAGAGTTCTTCTTGGTGATTCTTCTTGGAGAAGATGAAGAGTGTGCTCACACTCTACCTCATGGAGAGGAGGGTATCTCTTGTTCATGGCAAGAAGACTTGGTCATTAGCAGCTTGATGGTGAGGATCGCCCATCTACAGGATGTATTTGAAGATTGTCTTCTACAGGAAGATATTAGGTTGAAGATTATCTTCTACAAGAAGATGTCTGGCTACATCAAAGACATTGGATGGGACCATCTACATGGCGTATTTGAAGATCATCTTCTACAAGAAGATGTTAGGTTGAAGATTGTCTTCTACAAAGAAGATATCGGGCTACTTCAAAGACATTAGATGGAGATTAACATAAGATTCACATCTTATGTTAAGTATTCAGGTACATATTCTCTTTATGCACACAGGTACTACTTGAAGTTTATGGAGGCTGTGGCGTTCATATCAGGAGGAGTCCTATTCGGCATAGGTACAAGAGAAACAGTACGTATATGCTTTATGCATATTTTTATGAGGTGTTTGAGAAGGTGTGTTCACATGAGTTTGAGGATTTCCGTTCACACTGATCCTTCCTCTTTCAGTCACTCATATTCACTCTTCTATAACCTATAAGGTCACACATCTCATGTATATTCAAATTACTGCCCATACATCTAAATATGTTTGTTACATTGTACATTCACTCACTCATCTATTTCTCATCACATAGAGTGGTTGAGAGTTTTGCTCCCACATTGTACATTGAACATTGGTATATATGATACTATGAGTAAGCGATGGCTTACGTAACACCTTACACATGACGTCTATTCTTTCTCTATCTTTGTCTCATCATCTGTATGATTAAGTTGTGTTATGTTCATGTTTTGTCAATATGGAAGATTGCTGGAATTAATGTTGTACATGAATGGAACTATGGAACCATGGACCTGTGACATGAGCCTAAGGGCATACCTCACTTCCAACATTTGGTATCAGAGCACTAAGGTTTTGGTTTCAGAACTTTAGATCTTTGGCATCAATGCATTAAGGCTCATTCATGTCCTAGGTTCCTAGACTTCTAGATTTACAGCATATAATTTAAAGGCATCTTCTAATATTTGACATTTGACATACACACTTAATCTAGATGAGTAGAGATTTGAGAATTAGACACTTCAGTTACATTCATCAGTGTGGAGTATGAAGTTGATGATCTGTTAGCAGCAGAATATTTTTGGAAGAGTATGCAAATACTTTACAAAAGTATTATTTGAAGACCCAGACTTGATGAGGAGAAGACTACTTCAAATTCAAGGAAGAACAATGGTTTAGAGAAGATGAAGGAATCAGATCAACATCAAATCACATGTATCACTTTCTACTATCAGATTATCATTTGCAGGTTATATCTTAGAAGAGCAGTTATGAAGAGATTTGAAGGTTTCAAGGAGTGCTTTTATACGCTTTCATCATTTGAAAGTTAAGGCTACATCGAAACAGGTATCTAAAGGTTTTTCTAGAGAGTTTTTGAGAGATCTCTTTCATGGCAAGAATGTTCATCTAAGAAGACAAATGTGAAGATGGGATGAGTTTTTCAGCCAATTTTTTGTTATAAATTGGTTGGATATCAAGGTACAAATGTATCTAGAGAAGGTAACTCTAGAAGGGCAATTCATCATTCAGACAACGATTGGTGAATTTAGTCATTTCAGACATTTGAAGCAGAATTTTGATTCAAAGATATGAGGAGATGATAAAACATGATTCTATATTCACTTCCATTTATATACCATGTTTGTTTTATCTCTTACTCTTACATTAGAGGAAGAGAAAAGTTCATTTGAAGAAGTCAAGAGTGTTTGCTACTTCAAGATGAAGAGAACAAAAGGTGTATGGAAGAGAAGTTTGAAGATGTCGACATTATCATCAGGTGGAAGAAAGATGCAGAAGAAGAAATTCCATCATTTCCAAAAGAAAAGTAAGACTTCCTTTTCTCATATATTTTCCATATACTTTTCCTATTTTATCCTCTACATCCAAAGACAAGTCTACGAGAACATCTTGTTTAAAGAAGAAGCAGTTTCTTGTTTTGCATTACACTTGGTCATGATTTAGTAGATTTGACAAAGAATTGCATTGAGAGAAAGAAAAGCAGCAGATATATGTTTTAACTCATATATGTATGAGTTATGTTTTAGTTGAAGCTTTTAAGCAGGCAGCTTATATGTTCCCTCAAAGAATTCTTGGACTGTCAATACAGAGCTACTTGGTATATGACAAGTTGCAGAGAAGTATATTTCTTCTTTATCTAAACTCTTGATGTAAAAGAGTTTTTTGTAGCAGATGTTGAAGACTTGCGTTGAGGTTTTATGTTTGAAAAAGGTTATCTCATATTCAATATTTTCAGAAAACTTCAGAAAATTCAGAATCTTGTTGATGTACCAGCTATTTGAAGAATCTACTTTTTATGATTGTCTTGATTTTTGGATACATGCTTGTATTCAAAAAGGTGTTCCATTAGATCCTATAACTTGATTGAAAAGTGGAGTTAGCCAAAAGAAAACCAAGCAGATACTATCACATTTCACTCAGGTAAAATATGAAAGTTATGAAGTATCAACTTGCAGCTTTTGGAGTTCTCAAGGTGAGAAGTTTGTCCACTTATGTTTCAAGTAGGAATTGCAGATTCCTTGAAGGATTTGTTTGAAGAAAAGTTTTACAACTTTTTGAGAAGCATGGACACTTGAAGACATTCAGGAAGTAAATCAAACATTTAGTCATGAAGGTTTGATAAGAGCAGATTCTACACAGGAGAGATCATTGATCTTGAATAGATCTTGTATGATCTTGAGTATTTATGATTCAGTTGTCTATCCTTTGTTTGTGAAGATTCTTAACATTGGAGAAGTAAGTCAAAGATTCAGGTTCTATCAGATTTGTCTTGCAGAGAGATAGAAGAAGATACTTGTTATGTTACAGAAGGCGATGAATCCTAAAAAGCTTTCAGCAAGGTTTTATTATGTTAGGTTCAGCTAACCTTATTCTAGATTTTGGAAAGCTGAAGAATGACATGGAAAGCTATTGGCATGTGCACAATGCTAATAAAAAGGGTTCAGAGATTTTGTTTCAGATACAGGTATTGATCACTGAACATTAGATTTATGAAGGAAGACGTTCCACATTTCATAAAGTCTGATATATTTGAAGAATACTGGACACTAGTGTTAAGTCATCCAGGGGGTGATGAAACATGAAGACTTATTTTCAAGCCATATGTAAAAGAATGCAGAGTCATACCTATAGGTATTCCTATTTCAGGTATTCCTACATTTCCTTTGTCAGGTTCTCTTTATGTTCCAGCTTTGAAAGAAGAAGGAAGAAGAAGAATATTTGGAGAAAGTTCTTGTTAGGATGTTCCTGTTCAGGAGAAGGTTCCAGAGTTCTATTTGAAGAGAAGCTTGATATTTCAGAAAGGTATATTTCAGACGTGCACACATATATGTTTATACCAAGTTCTGAAGGAAAGAGGTATGAAGGATTTAAAGGATGAAGACATGATGACATCATAGATTTTTTGACTCATATTGAGTTGAGTACAGTCAGAGATGAACCAGAAGTGTTCATAATACACTAAGTTGTGAGTTGACAGTCACAGGTTCCAGGATTCAGTTCCTGATTTTGTTTAGTGTATTTACATGACGCAGCAGAAGTACGTTGAGAAACCTTTTTGGAAGGTAAATGCAAATATATGGATCCTAGTGTATGTTTTCAGGTTTTTGAAGACAGGAGATAGCACGATCAGAAACAGTTCATGCTACATTTGTTGTCAAGCAGTGATTGCTTGATGGGTACACTATTGGATATCTAGTTTGCATATTTTCTCAGGTATTATGGTTCATATTCAGCAAGTTCATATTTTTTGAAGGAAAGTCAAATTCAGTTTTGAAGAAGACTTTTAAAAGAACAAGTTCTGAAGTACGACAGTACAAGCTTGAAGCTTGTAATAATTTGCAGCTTGTGACAGTTTGCAGATCCAGTCTAGGTTGTACCAATATGACATTGCAGGGGGGATTGTTGGATAAACAATGTTCCTATTGGTCCATCCTATCTAGAATTTACAGGATGTGTACAAAGCTTCTATACTTCTTCAAGCTGACGGCCGCGTACCAGCATCTATAGTTGTCAAACTCACATCCTTTACACACTAGAGCTTTGGCGGCGTGGATAGGTCGCTATCCTCCCAAAGTATCCACCCGAGTTCGATTCCCATAGGCGGCAGCACGCGAAAGCTTATTTTTTATCATATCATTTAATATGATTTTCAGCAATCAGCGACGGATTCTAACGAGAGTGCGTTTTTGTGCTTTTCCCTCCGGATTACGATTTCGAAGAACGATCGCTTATGCTTTATTGAGCAATTGCTTTATTATCAGCTTTTCAAGGGACACAAAATCCTATATAAGACAAGCTTGGCTTATTGTCTTGCATCCTTCACCTAGGATCAACACAAGCTTTCTAGAGCTTGGACCTCAGTAGAGGTGGTGTTTCTTCTAGCACATGGGGCAGCCATGGTGCTAACTTGAAGCATGTTGAGGAGCAGCTATGGAGTTCTTCTTGGTGATTCTTCTTGGAGAAGATGAAGAGTGTGCTCACACTCTACCTCATGGAGAGGAGGGTATCTCTTGTTCATGGCAAGAAGACTTGGTCATTAGCAGCTTGATGGTGAGGATCGCCCATCTACAGGATGTATTTGAAGATTGTCTTCTACAAGAAGATATTAGGTTGAAGATTATCTTCTACAAGAAGATGTCTGGCTACTTCAAAGACATTGGATGGGACCATCTACATGGCGTATTTGAAGATCATCTTCTACAAGAAGATGTTAGGTTGAAGATTGTCTTCTACAAAGAAGATATCGGGCTACTTCAAAGACATTAGATGGAGATTAACATAAGATTCACATCTTATGTTAAGTATTCAGGTACATATTCTCTTTATGCACACAGGTACTACTTGAAGTTTATGGAGGCTGTGGCGTTCATATCAGGAGGAGTCCTATTCGGCATAGGTACAAGAGAAACAGTACGTATATGCTTTATGCATATTTTATGAGGTGTTTGAGAAGGTGTGTTCACATGAGTTTGAGGATTTCCGTTCACATTGATCCTTCCTCTTTCAGTCACTCATATTCACTCTTCTATAACCTATAAGGTCACACATCTCATGTATATTCAGATTACTGCCCATACATCTGAATATGTTTGTTACATTGTACATTCACTCACTCATCTATTTCTCATCACATAGAGTGGTTGAGAGTTTTGCTCCCACATTGTACATTGAACATTGGTATATATGATACTATGAGTAAGCGATGGCTTACGTAACACCTTACACATGACGTCTATTCTTTCTCTATCTTTGTCTCATCGTCTGTATGATTAAGTTGTGTTATGTTCATGTTTTGTCAATATGGAAGATTGCTTGAATTAATGGTGTACATGAATGGAACTATGGAACCATGGACCTGTGACATGAGCCTAAGGGCATACCTCACTTCCAACAAAGCTCAGAGAAAATATCTCTGCAATCTGACTGAGAAAACTAAGAGTAATGGCAGTGAGTAGTACACTTCACAAGAACATGGAAATATGAACCCAAATGATCATGAAAATGAAAGTATATTGCTTGTACAATACAATGGACTTACTGATACATATGTTTGCCTTGTAATCATACTTTGATATGGCATAAAGCTCAGCTCTTGGAGATCTTCACATAGGTCTCTCTAACCACGACTAAAACTGCCATCTATTTATAGTTGAGTTTGGTTGAAATGGAGCTTTGGCATGCTTGTTTTGGTCACTTTAACTTTAATAGTTTGCTTTACTTGCAAAAGAAGGACATGGTTATTGGTTTGCCTACACTTGAGTCCATTGAAAAGCATGCATGTGAAGGTTGCATTCTTGAAAAAATGCATCGTGCTTCTTTTCCAAAAGATATTCATACACACACTACAAGAAAATCGCAGCTTGTTCATAGTGATGTATGTGGTCCCATCAAGACTCCATCTTGGGAAGCATGTATATTTTGTTACCTTCATTGATGATGCTACTTTCCATACATGGATGTATCCTATGAAAGCAAAGAATGAGGTATTTTCTTGCTTCAAAGCATTTTTAGCTATGGCTGAAAATTTTTCTTCACAAAAGCTTTTGACTCTACGCACGAATCATGGTGGTGAATACATGTCACATGAGTTTAATGCTTTTCTTTGTAAAGGAGGTATTTCACACCAATGTACGATGCCATATAGACCTCAACAAAATGGTGTTGCCGAGCGTAAAAATAGAACTCTTCTTGAAATGGCATGATGTATGGTTAAAGGAAAGCATCTTCCTGATAAGTTTTGGATGGAAGCAGTCATGTATGCAAACTATGTGTTGAATCACTGCCCTACAAAAGCATTGAGTGTCATTACTCCTTATGAGGCTTGGAATGGTCATAAGCCTATGGTTAGTCATATGCATGTGTTTGGTTGTTTGGCATATGCTCTTGTGCCATCACAACAACATCACAAACTTGATGACAAGGCAAAGAAATGTATATTTGTTGGTTATAGTGTTAAAAGTAAGGGATATCGTTTGTACCATCCATTGATGAACACAATGATTGTGAGTCGAGATGTGGTATTTGCTGAAAATCCAGTTTTCCCTCTACTTGAATGCAAAAAACAACCAATAGTTAGCTCACAAGATGTGTTTGATACACTCATGCCTTTGTTCCAAAATGGTGCGTTTGACTATGCCCATGTAGACCAACCAACTGAGGTTCAAAGGGCTAAAAAATTCCAGCAAAATAGTGCTGAAAATGCAGAGAATTTCCAGCCAAACATGGCTGAAATTTTTCAGCCAAGTCAAAACTGCTGGAAATTTCTAGGCACATATGGCTGAACATTTGCATCAAAATATGGCTGAAAATGAGCATGAAATTCAGCCCACGCATGAGATACATATTGAAGATGTTTTACATAATGAACGCATGTCTATCAAGAGTGCACAAACTATGTCAAAGTCTCTTCTTCTTTTGCAAATCACGGTCATCATTAGAGGAATGGGTGGAAGAGGACGTTTGAGGCTTTGGTTTTGATGAACCCAAAGCTGAACCATACTTGTTTTTCCCCTTTTGTGAGATAGCAAGTGCTTGTGTTCCCTCAATCAAACCACTCCTATTCACTCTAGATTGCTCTTCTTGCAAAAGAAGAGACACAACCTCATCAAATGCACACATATTAGGATTTCCTTTTGCAACCAAACGAAGTGTAGTAGCAAAGCTTTGAAAAGATTCTGGTAATCCTATCAACAATGTAGAAATGAGTGATGCATCCAGAATGATCTCATCTATGTTTTCCAATTGCTCTTTCAAGTCTGTGTGTCACATACACATCCACCGACTCATTTTTAGCCATACATACATCCTCAAGTTGCTTCCTCAAGTATGCAACACGTGCTTCATTATGCACGACATACGAAGAAGCAAGAGTGTCCCATGCCTATCGTGATGTAGAACATGATGGAATGTGTGGAACTATATGATGCTTCACTGAAAGTGCAATCAAAGCATAAGCTTGAGCATCTTTTCCATCCCATCTAAGCTGCTCCTCTATAGGTGAAGAAGGAGAAACCACTGTACTCGAAGAAGAAGCTCCATCTATGACAGTAGATTGTGAAGTAGAAGAACCTACAGGTCTTCGATCTACATCTGCCACTATGTTCCAAAGTTGTTTAGCAACAAGAACATGCTTCATCATGTAAGACCACATCGGATAGTTGGTCCCATCAAGCTTATCTTCAGCTTGAAGCATGCCAAACAAGTCATTGTTGCCTGCCATTTCACTAAGGAACAAGAATGTGACGAAGTCTTCACTTCGACGAAAGCTGAAATGAATGCTGAAATTTCAGCTCACAAATCGTCACTCTGATGGCAATTCTGACTGCACGAATGGCTTTGAAATGGATGTAAAACCCAACATACCTAGTGGAAATGTTTCTTGGCTGCTAAAATTCATAGTTCTATGCTTCGAAGTCGATTTGCACTGTCAAAAGTGCACGCACGTCGCAATGCGAAAAACCAAAACTTGAGAAGGAGTTGAACCTTCTCTGATACCACTGTTGTGTGTGCTTCTCATGTGTCTCTCGCACTTCTACACACACCCAACAAATATATGTATTTCGATTTTAATGCATTTTTGGCTGAATGTGGGATAAAATATCAGTGTACAATGCCATATATAGCTCAACATAATGGAGTTGTTGAAAGGAAGAATAGGTCGTTTTGGAGATGGCAAGGTGTATGGTCAAGAGTCAGGCTTTACCACATAATTTCTAGCTTGAGGTTGTTATGTGTACAACATATGTAGTTAACAGGTGTCCCACTAAAGCATTGCAATATATCACTCCATGAAGCTTGGCTTGGTCACACGCCATATGTTGCTCACCTATGTATCTTTGGTTGTCTGGCATATGCATTAGTGTCTGAACAACAACACAAGAAATTCAATGATAAAGTAATGAAATGTATTTTTGTTGGGTATAGTTCTGAAAGCAAAGGTTATCATTTGTATCATCCACAGACTAAACACATTTTGGTTAGCCGTGATGTTGTTTTTTTGGAAGATGTTATTCATCCATTATTTTCATGTAGTAAGGAGACATCAATTAGCTCCAAAGATGTGTATGATACTTTGCTGCCTCTTTTTATAGGCGGAGAGTCTAGTGCTGGTCCAAATGAGGCAATTTCTCAACCTTTACAAGTTTCACATGATGATGTCGATCATTCCATTTCTGATGGAGATTTACATGATGCACTTATTGAATCGAGAATTGATATAGAGGAGGCAAAAACTATGCCTAAATGGCTGGTGCAGACTTTTGGAGATAGCAAGTTAGATGCACCTCTATCATATCTCATTGAGGCTCTCATAGTGCTTTTTTGCATTAGATTGCTATGATATGGTTGTCTCTAGTCTTTGTGATGAGAATGAGCTTGTTTCCTTTGATGATACACATAATTTTGAAAATTGGATGGTTGCTATGCAATCAGATTATGATGCTATTATGAAAAATGGTACCTGGTCTTTATGTGACTTGCCTCCTGGCAAGAAGGTCATTGGCACTAAGTGGGTATACTAGCTCAATCATAAGCCTGATGGAACAATTGACAGATATAAGGCTAGGATTGTTGCAAAAGGTTATGCTCAAGAAAGAGGTATTGATTTTGATGTGAGCTTTGCACCTACATGCCAAATGACTACTGTTTGTGGCATCTATGCACTTGGAGTTCATCATGGTGGGAATGTACATCATTTGGACATTAAAACTACATGAAGAAGTGTATGTTTTTTAGCCCTGTGATTTTATGCAAAAAGGGCATGAAGACAAAGTGTGAAGGTTGAAAAAGGCACTATATGGTTTGCAACAAGCACCACGTGCTTGGTATGAAAAGATACATGCCTACTTGATTGCACATGGTTTTTAGAACAGTCCAACTGAGAGCACCTTATACGTTAAGCATGCAAATGATGTGCTTCTGATCATTGTTATCTATGTTGATGACATGCTACTCATTGGTCCTAATGAGAAGCATATTGCTAATTTTAAGGCTGATTTTCATGCCTAATTTGAGATGTCTGATTTGGGGCATTTGCATCATCATTTGGCCATTCAGTTTATGCAATTTTATGGCGGACTACCTTTGCGTCAAACAAAATACATTGACACATTATTGCAACTTTTTGGTCGTGAAGACTACAAATCTATTGCCACTCTTATGAAGACAGATCTGCAGTTGAGTCTTCATGATGTTGGAGATGCATTTGATGTTGTCCTCTAAGAGATTAAGAGAATTGATGCCCAAGCATGTTAGGCTTGAGGGAAAGTTGTTGGTGCAATTACTCCAAGCCTTAATGCGTGGCCACTTAACCTAAAATATCATATGTGCATTCATGTATTAGCACATGAATGATCTCTTGTAAAAGGTTAATTTTTACTACTTGTAAAAGTACATAAGTAGAATCACTTCCAATCAGGAGTTCTTAGGAGAATCTTTACACAAATTATTTGGTGAGGATTTATGGCAAATCAAGTCCTAAAAGCATGTTTAGGTAAAAATTTAAATTCAAACTTGAATCTTGGATCCACCAAAAAGGCTATAAAAGAGGACTTTCTAGTCACATGGATATGCAGTCGGGGGAGCCAAATTTGGAGAGATATTTAGAGGGATTTACAATGGACATTGAGCTCACACTATAGCTCTACCATTGCTCTCACATTATGCAATCATTCATTGCCAATGTCAATGTAATTTATCTGCATTAATACATATAGTTTTCTCATATCCCATCTCTTCTACTCTGTCATGTATCACTAAAAATAGTGAGCTTCTCTGATCTATTTCTCTATCGATACTTGATCATTTGTTGTGATTTAAGTTGCTATAGATTCATTAGACTTTCTATTTTCTTCCTATAAAGTTTCATTTTAATTGCCTTAGCCAATCTCGAGTTATGTGCAAAACATTGCCCTCTGGTTCTTTTAGTGATGTGTTCTATTGAGATGTTGATTCTGTTATGCTTTTTGGTGGTGTTTTAGGTGTAGGCTCATTGATGGATTTCAGCATAGGGAAAATTGGGGCTTCAGCCTAGGCCCATTTTGCAGATTTGGCTACCATTCATTGCTAATCTTTGAAGCCTAGGTCAAATGCTTCTCCAACTGGTTGTAACATTTTCCTTGATTGTGTTTGTATAGTGGCAACCTGTGCTTCAACAGGTGTAATAATGACCATATTCATCATATGGTTTTGTCTATACTTCTTTAGTTTATCGTACTCATGTGCATCTTTGTAGTGTCACCTAATATGACCCATTTCTCTACAAAAGTGACAATGCATCTATAATCCTCGATTACTGGCATTTGCAAATCCTTAATTCCATCATGATGAATTATGATTTCCCTACCTTTGCATTCAAAAATGGGAATATGATAGGATATGTTGTGTTACGAAGATAGGGTGGAACATAATTGGCAAAGGACTCTCTTGGTTCCTTTATAATTGGGTTTGTTGCTAGTCGATTTTGGGTTTTGGCATTATATGGGCAAGTATCTGTAGCATGACTGATGTTTTCACAGATGGTGCAATATACTTGATTTAGGGCAAAATTGGTGGCAACACCTGGATTCTCGCGTTTAATGCAAAAACTTGTTTCAAAGCTTCCTCTAATTTCGTCTTCCTAGTTTGGATCAAGTCTAGGTCTTCAACGAAACCTCTGATTTTGTGTTCCAACTATAAGGCCATTTCTATACCAATGTCCAGGGTCATTCAACCAATGCATTTGATGATCATGATTTGGCACAATTGGGGGTTCAATCCATTGATAAACCATTGTGTAATGATGTCTATGGGTAGAGTTGCATTTGTTGTAGGCAATTGCCTTAGATGAGTTTGAAATATAATCGGATATTCTTACACTCTTTGATTCTATTTCTGTTTGTTATTTTGTAAAATATAAAAAATCTATGTTGGGCTCTTCTTTAATAAGAATCTTTGTAGAAAGGCATCACGAACTAGATCATATTGTTGAAAATGATTTAATTTGAATTTTGTTAACCACTTTGCTACTTCATTCACCAAGGTTGATTGAAATACTTGGGTCTTATACGCATCATCATCTAGATTATCCAATACATTGTACCTAATCTCAAACGCGCAGATGTGTGCATTTGGATTGTCATCAGGGAGCCTTCCAAATTAGGTGTAGGTCATTTAGATCAGGTATAATCTCCTATGGAATAATTGTATATCTACCATAGGCATAGGGCTAAATTCTTTGACTGTGTCAACTACTTCTTCTGAATCTGAACTTGTGGATGATGCTTGTCCTTCATTTTGTAATCCTTTCATTAGAAGTTTTGATTGCAACTACTAAATGGATTTCGGTTCACTGGACAAAAGTATTTTTTTGCTACTCCAAAATCTCAAAAAAGATGTAGAGATTCATCTTTCAATTGGTATCCTCCACCCTTCACTAGTGCTGAGAGGTTGTGGAAGAGGATCTTTTGTAATTTGTGAGATATCAATGACTGTTTCTTGTCGAAACTTGTCTGAACGGTCTGATTATCTAGCTTCTTTTCTTGATCAGTCACTTTTTCAGCAACCAAACTTTCATCGGATACCAAAATTTTTGCTGGAAGGGACCAAAGAAGTTTCCAGTATCTTCTACAAGCCGAAATGAAAAAGCGTGTTTGTTTTAGGACTTCGCTTCTTGATTCCTCACAACTCATTGCAACTTTCTCATCTAGCACTATGGCACCTTCTATTTGGCCATCTGATGCACATAATGCACTATTCACTCGTATAGGGTGCTTATTGCTTTTGTAATTTGGGTCTGTTTCACTAGACTTCATTACTAACATGTCGACTACAAAAACCACTCCCCAATAGGATTGTGAGTGTTCACCTCTCTCTTCTGGTTATGGATAGGAGTAGGTCAACTAAGGGTTCTTGGGTAGGAGACTTTAGATTACTTTAAATCCCTTAGTTTCTTCAATACTTTCTAATTTGGTATTACAACTTTTCGATACTCTACTTTTGGATTTCACAAAATATACCGAACTGCAATTTGTGATGATTATTATTACACTTCTAATACTAACCACAACTGCCAAACATACTAATACAGTCTCGAGTCATCAATTAACTAATAGTTTTGTGTAGTATTGTTCTTACATAGACTTCCAAAATTACACAGGTACTTAAACATCAAGGTATAACTTTCTTCAATACATGAATTGACACTAAACAAAACGAATCGACAATTTAGTACTCAAAATATGTACATAACACATGCTCGTAGTGCTACGGGCATAGACTCTCTAGCATAGCCCAAACCCTGCCTCTACACAAGAAGCCAAAGCATTCATAATCGAAGAGTTACATGGTACAATCCTACCTTTTTGTTCATGACTGTTCACCAAATTACATAAATAAACTGAAATAAAGTACACCAAAATACTAGAACACTCGATATTTACAAGAAATTGTCCCTGATGGCCTAATAGTTCCCTCCATATACTTGAGTATCCTCATAGCTCATTCCATGTGTGGTCTCCTAGGAGTATGCATGAATTGACTCAAAACACTTACACTATAACAAATCTCTACCCTAGTCAATGCTCCATAAATCAAACTTCCCACTAAGCTATGATAGCCTGTTATATCTTCAATTAGATCTCCTTCATGAGCACCTAGCTTCGAGTTTATCTCCATGGGTGTACCTACAACCTTAGCATTCTCCATTTTGAACTTGGCTAGCATATCCTTGATGTACTTCCTTTGAGTGAGATACATATCGTTTTCTATATACACAACCTCCAACCCTAGGAAGTATGTGAGTTGCTCGAGGTCACTGATCTATAGTTTGATCCTATTAAACCTTCAACATCATTACCTGTGATTATTATAACATCTACATATACACAAAGGTATATGAATTCTCCATGATTCCTCTTGATGAAGGTTGAAGGATCTGCTTTGCTAACCATTAAACCCTTATCTTGCAAATAGGTTACAATTCTATGATTCCAAGCTCTTGGAGCTTGCTTTAGACCATATAGGGCTTTCCTTAACCCGCATACATGTTCAAGAAAATGTGAATATTCAAACCCAGGAGGTTGATCCATATATACCTCTTCAAATATCCATCCACTTAGAAATGCATTCTTCACATCCATTTGATAGATCTTCCAAATCTTGGAAGCTGCAATGCTCATTAGCACTCTGATTGTTGGCATCTTTGCCATAGGTGAGAAGGTATCCTCATAGTCAACTCCTTGGGTCTAAGCATACCCTTTAGCCACAAGTCTAGCTTTATAATTATTGATGGTTCCATCATAATAAAGAGATTTTTCATGTTTTTTCATCTCTCTAGAATTTTTTATTTTGCAGGGTTTTGAAATGTATGTAAATTTCTCTTTTTTTGATGTTCATATTGATTTGAGTAAACATATGATTGAGGTTTGAAATAGGTACAAGAATATTTCAAAAGTTAAGATTCAAATGGATTGTTGTTGATTTATATTTCTTTTAATGAGAATGTTTTATAAAAAATGGTACTTAGAGTCTTATAAGTCGAATGGTGTTTACTCGCATATGATGGACGTAATGGAGATGAAGAACCTTGAATAATATTGAGTTTTTGTCATTAGGAGACCATGAGAAACCATTTTGCAATCTTGCAAGATGTTTCTTTATGAATATAAAGTATGCATGTTTGTTTTGTAATGCACATGTTTTTACCCCTAGATCCACGTTTCTTTGCACCAATTAAAAAATGGGGTACATATTCATATGCATATATATATATATATATATATATATATATATATATATATATATATATATATATATATATATATATATATATATATATCATTGTCCATTATAATGTATATATATATATATATATATATAATGGACAATGACGTTGTGTGAGTGGAGACATCTGACAAAAAGAAACCATATCTTTTTTCCCAATGTTTGCACTTTGAGGGAGTTGATTGCATAGTCAAATTGAGCATAATAGGGCCACCTTTCATGGCCATGCATGAGACACAAAGCATACTTTTAAAAAAATTGCACGTGAGAGTTAGTAAGGATAAATGTAATTTGTAATGAGCTAGAGACCAAAAGACTAAGAGATCTTCAAACTGGAAAGAATTTGCAGAAACTTCCTCTAGACAAGTGACCCTAACAAATTAAATGGACTACTTGCATTAGCCAAAAGGATCAAGGTGGTTTGGCCATTCTAGACATCGAAGGAATGTCCAATAAGTTAGTGGCAAAATGGTTAATTAAAGCTTGGAACAATAGTGATGCCTCTTGGGCGAAGCTTATTTTTAGAAACAGGAATACTCTTAAGCTTGTGGGCCTCTCGGGGTGGAAGGATCTCGACCTTCTCACCATATTGTTCTCCCCATTTTCGATGACTCCCAAAGGCTCAAGCTTCGTTTGTTCTCTAAACAATTTATCAGAATCAATGAAGATTGGAAATGGGTGACCAGTATTAGACAAAATGCTTCGATCTGGTTCCCTATCAAGGGCATTAGAGGTGTGGAGTCTTGGAACCTCTGAAAAGTTAGGAAGCTTTAGAGCAAAGGCTTTCACTTGTGGAAACACCTCTGGAACCAAGAAACTTGTTAGTGGATTAGATTCGAGGACATTGATCCGACCAAAAGATGGACTATGAAGAATGGAATCTATTGCAAAGCAGATTCAATGCTTGGGAGGACTCGAGGACTCACCTCCTCATTGGTCAGGACTCTCCTCACCCTGAGGGTTTGAGATGGCACAATGGCAATAGCCTTGAGAAAATTCCGAAATTGAGGAAGGATGTGGAATTTCATGTCACGCTCAATAGGAAGTGGTGTGTGGATTGGTTATGTTGGAGGTGGGACTTTAAGGTCCAATCCCTTTAGAAACGCCTCATCTAGATAAAAAAATCAATGCTTATGTGGCAAATCTTACATCGTGGAATCTAGACCAATGTAAAAGCGAACAAAATTTGCGGGGTCTTCCCATGGTGCAAACGATGCCTTCAGAGCATGGAAGACCTGGGACACCTCTTCTATTTGTGCCCCAAATCAATATCAGTCTGGTAGGACATTAAGAGAATCATGTTGTTACAGGGACAAATCAACTGGAAGCAAGCTTTGCTAGGTGAAGTGATTGGATATTCCTCAACATTGTGGAATGTTATTAGAGGGGAGAATCTATGGAAAATTTGGAAAGAGAGTTGTGCATCCAACTTTGGAAGCCCTCCCAAAGAATGGTCGATCGAAAAATCTCTTTTCCTTCTAGGAAAAAGAAATTCCAATTGTAAGAAGCCCCCGCCCTTTAGACATCACAGAGTGTTCTTCCTTGAGAGCAATAAGATCAAAACCAATTGGGCCCCACATGAGGGGGACAACAGGGTTGTAAACTTGCTTTGTAAGATTCTCTCGTAATCTTTTAGTAGCCCTAGCTTTGTGGGATATGAGGGTTCCCATAGGTGCCAGGCCCATTCACTTGTACAACTGTAATTTCTATTAATTAAAGTTTGGTAGAGTAGGTGTAGCCGAACTTCCCTTTTTATATTAAAAAAAATCACACTTGGTACACATTCAAGAATGGTCTTGGGAGGAAGAAAGCAATTCATTCCAAAGGACTTTTTGCAGATAACATTAGTGGTTGAAGCATAGTTCATGAAGGCATTGGAGCTTCAATGCAATGTTTTGAAGATGAGTGTTATTGAAGAGCTTGGAACTATTCCCTTGTTGTTTTTTGTAGAAAAATCCTTTAGATGCAAGCTCACTTCAGTTGCTGTATGTTTGGTTATACTTGAGGTTACAAAATGAAAGGATTGATTTCTAGAAAATTGTCTTTGGAGGGACTCCACGCACCACAATGTATACGCATGTGGGAACACACAAAGGCTATATTGGTATAGGATATAGGTTTAATGTGATAATCTACGTTTGGAAGTGGGCGATAGACTTTGCTCCATGTTTGATTGTTCGTTGGGAAGTTGCATGGAGACTTAGGTGTTTGAAAGGTAGATAATTAAAACAACTTTAGGATCAATAGAGAGGAGAAGGAGAAATCTAGTGCATATGCATGTGCAAGAAGAAGGAACGATGAAGGCTTAACTTGTATGGAGATTGAGATTAGAGGGGGCATACAAATAGGGAAGCTGAATATGAGCTGAAACAATTCATGAAACAAAGATTGAAACGGAGGAGGAGGCACTACAAGAAAAAAAGGGGGCATAGCAATGCCCCCAATGAAGAAAAAATGGGCTTCATCACTTATGCGATACTCAGAACTTAGAGCATCACATAAGTGACATTTATTAAAAAAATGAAGCCATCATCGCTTATGCGATGGTGCTAAGTAACATTGTTATAAGCGTTAGATTCTGATGATGCTTCTCGTGACACTAACAAACTTCCTGGGATGCTCTAACAATAGAAAAAAAGAATTGGAATTCTCCTACCACATTTGTGATAGGAATACAAGAGAGAGAAAGAGAGGGAGGGAGACACATAGAGCAGAGATGAGAGAGAAGCAAGAGAGATACACTCAGAGATGAGAGAGAAGTAAATGCATGCATAGGTACATACACTCATCTACATACATCCACACACATGCATATGCATACATACATACACACATGGATACACATACATACACATACACACACATATGCATCCACATGCATACACACATACACATGTATATACATACACATGCATACACATGCATACACACACATACATACACACACATAGACACACACACATACACATCAACACACATACATTCACATGCATAAATACACACACATGAATACACATGCATATGCATACAAACATACACACATGCATACACACACATACAGATACACACACATACACATACACATACACACACATACACATGCATACACACATACACATACACAAATGTATATATACATACACACACATACACATACACATGCATATACATACACACACACATACACATATACACACCCACTCACATGCATAAATACACACACATGCATATGCATATGCATACATACATACATACACACACATATACATACACACACATATGCATACACACATACATACACATACACAACACACTATACATACACACACATAGACACACAAACACATACACATATATATACACACACACACATACACCATAAGTTACCATTAGTGTCCATGTGAAAGGCCAAATGGCCACCAGACACTTCTTTGTATATGTTCTTTAATAAAACATATAGTGGCCTAGTCAGCCACAGACTGTAAGTTTGACCGCATTTGTAACACCTAAGAAGTCTATGTTCATGTTCCTTGTGTACTGTGTTTTTCTGCGTATTCTGCAGCCTCTGTGCAGAGTACCATGTGTGGCGCTTGGAGCTCAGTTCCCTACTCTGAGGATATTGTCGTGGAGCTCTCCGAGAAGAAGAGTGCACTATGGTGCATCACCATCAAAATAATTCATTGGTATCATAACATTTTGATGCAAAGGCTTTGTTCCTTTTGTGCGAGCGAAGCGAGCACCCACCCAACCACCCAAGGCTTTCTCTGAGGCTCACGACCAAGGTGGCAACCAAGGCATAGACCCTGGTATACCTTGTCATCCTAGTCACCGAAGTCACCATTGGCACTGTTGGTTGCGTGCGAGGTAGGACCTCAATGATCAAGGAAGATAGAGGTTCTTGGTACTTACTATGAGGTTACCCATCCCAGCACTCTTCCCCTGGAGCTTACTTAACCATGGCAATATCTTGCCACTAAGATACACTCTTGTGGTGTCTGAAGAAGGGGAAAGACTAAGGTTAACATTACCTTGAACATGTTTTGGTCCCTCAAATCTTCATTCTTTGCTTTCAAAGCCTATTTTTGAAGCATTTTTGGGATGATTTTTGGAGCCTTTTTGGATTATTTTCATGCATAGGTCTCTTCACATAGGTTCAAGAACATCAAGAAGAGTTTTCTTTCTACTTCTATAAAAATAAGTATTCACCTTTGGGGCCGTGTTTTCAGCCACACTCGTAAAACCAAATGTTTCTCGAAAGGTTTTCAGTTGTGGTGGGAGCATCCACCTGCAAATTTATGCAGGTTTTTGAACCTAAACAACAGAGTTGACAGACACTTGTAGGTGTTGTTAGCAAGATTTTGGGATGTGCATTCAGCCTTTTCAGTGTCATTTTACTGCTTATATTGAGCACATATACACTATGCACGCTTCTCTGGATACTGTTTATGTACATCCATGTGGTCATTGATATAGCAATTACATTTTTTGCATAAAGCCATTTATGTTTGATAAAAAGGGTCGTGGTGAGGTTTTCGGTGATGCAGGTGGGACACTTACCTAGCCTCGTGGTAGGAGATGTATGATAGTTGTTCATAGGTGCTCGATAAGCCTAGTTGGCTTCTTTCGGGTAACTAATTATATGCAGTGGAGTCAGTGATTCACTATGCAGGTAAACATGTAAGTATTTACAGTTTTATGAGATTTTTCTCATTTTGTGGAGCATACTTTGGCAAAATTTTTCCAGATTGTCAACTATATAGTGGTCAATTTACTCCTTGATATACTTATTGGTGTGAGCACATTTATTCTCACATAATCCTTCTGGTTGATCATTATTTTTCATTAATTCATTTTTCTAGAAAGATTGTTGAATTCTCTCCCAGAGTCTCACACTTGGTCATCCTTCTTTGAGCCTTAGTTGTGTTTGGACTCTTCTAGCTCCATTATCATTCTATTTAGTTGTCTATCATCATGGCATTAGAGGACTCAGGCACATCTGGTGGATTAGGGTCTAGTGCCAGTGTTTTGAGGAGGAGCTATAACTTGGAGGGCAAAGACTACTTTGAGATCCGAAAATTTGATGGCACAAACTTTGCTTTATGGAAGAATCAGATTAAAGATGTGCTGATTCAAAGGAGGCAATGGAAGCCAGTAAATGGAATCTCAAAGAAGCCGACTGACATGGATGAAGATGATTGGGATGAGTTAGATGAAATGGCTAGGTCTGCAATTCGATTGCACCTAGCAAAGACTATGAAAGTGCAGAGGAGCTTTGGAAGAAGTTATGCAATACATATGAAAAAGAGATTGCATCAAATAAAGTGTATCTAATGAGAAAGTTATATGACCTTTGCATGAAGGACACAGAGTGTTGCTACTCATCTAAATGAGTTTGATGCTATATTCTTCTAGTTACAGGCTTAGAAAATGGATATGGATAATGAAATGAAAGCATTCTTGTTGTTGTGCTCATTGCCATCATCATGGGATATGTTTTGCGGTGCTAATAAAGTGCACGTGGTGGTAAACTGGTCTATGATGACATATGTGGAGCACTCTTGAGTGAGGAGATTCGTAGAAAATCTATGGTTGGCACTCAAAGTGGAGATGCATATAATGTTCGTGATTTTTACCAAGGAAAGAATCAACAACATGGCAGGAGCAAGAACAAGGAAAAGAATGGTCAATGGAATAAGAGTAGAAGTAAATCAAGGAAGAGGGATATCAAATGCCATTTTATTATCATAAGAAAGAACACATGAAGAAATATTGTTATGCATTAAAGAATGCTAAAGGTAAAGGACAGAATGTTGATGGGCATGTTAAATAGTTACCTACACCATCTACTTCGATTGTGAAGATTGAAGACATTAATGCTATTTTTGATGATGTTGATGTGTTTACACTTGATAGTATTGTGCCAACTAAGGCTCGTATGGATGATTCTCTTTTGCACACATGGCTTCTAGATTTTGGTGCTTCTTTCCATGTGACTCCACACAGAGAATGGTTCTCTAATTATGCAGCAAAGTCTCTTTGTATTGTGAGACTTGGTGACTCTTACCAATGTGACGTTTGTGGGGATTGAAGATGTGGTTGTGCAGTTCATTGATGGTTCAAAATTTACTATGCATAATGTATGCCATGTACCTCAGTTATGACATAGTTTTTGTAAGTTGGTCAACTTGAGGACCTTGGTTACAAGGTGGTCTTCTATGCCCAGTCCTTTAGCATATCAAAGGGCAATATGGTTATTGCAAAAGAAACAAAGTTGGCTCATTTTATCCTTTATTTGTGTCACAGAAAGAACACTTGTTAGTTGTTACTAAATAGCCTATGGCATGTATTTGGCATGGTTGTTTGGGCCATATATCTCGTAGTGGAAGGGAGAATATTTCTAGTTCTAGGTACTTACCTGTGTTATCTTTCTCTGATTTTTCATTTTGTGAGCATTGTCAATATGGAAAGCAAACCAGAAATGTGCATAGAATGCACATTGACTCTTCAATTCAGCCTTTAGATCTCGTGATAGAGTAGTCTCTATGCTACATCATGCAAACCTTTCACGAGGCTTTTGGACAGAAGCAGTATTGATTGCAGTTCATGTGATTAACCTTTCACCTAATATTGCCAAAGCTCTGAAAGTGACAAAAGAGTTATGGACAGGGAAGCCACCATATTATGATCATCTTCTAGTCTTTGGGTGTGAAGCATATGTTCATATACCCAAGAATCTTAGACAAAAGTTGGACCATAAGTCAAATAAAATCATTTTTGTTGGATATGGTCGAGAAGGACAATTTGGATATCACTTATGGGATCTTGAAACATGATCAATGATCAAAAGTAGTGATGTCATTTTCAATGAGTCTAAGATGCATAAACAACCCATTAAGGAGGTTGAAGTGAGAAGAGTGGTGTTTGAGGATAGTAGTCCTCTAGTTAGCATGCATAAAAATGTTGCGCATAGGGACATTCAAAAGAATGTCTGATCATATCAATCTACATTCAACAACCATTGAGACACTCTGCACCTGTCTCACATCCACCATATAGATATGTTCCAGGTTTAGATTTTGTTATGCTAACAGATGCCAGTGAGCCTTCTTGCTACAAAGAGGCTATGCAGATAGAGGATCATGTCAAGTGGGAGCATGCCATAAAGAGTGAGTTGAATTCTATTCACAAGAATGGCACTTGGGATTTAGTACCTTTGCCAAAGGCCAGGAAAGCTTTACCATGTAAATGGGTATATAAGTGGAAATTCACATAAGATAGCACTTCTCCAAAGTATAAAGCACGACTTGTTGCAAAGGGTTTTAAGCAACAACATGGTGTTGATTTTGAGGAAATCTTCTCTCCAGTGGCCAGGATGACTATCCTGTGCATGTTGCTTGGATTCGTTGCAATGGAGGGCTCAGAGCTAGTCCAAATGGTAGCTACGAGACTAGACATTGCGTTTGGCAAGAAACATTGGGAAATATTCAAGATGATTTTGAGATATCTGAGTGGCACTAAGGACAAGTGTCTATGCTTAGGTAGAGGGAAAGCATCCATTATTGGTTACACAAATTCTGACTATGTTGGTTGTGTAGACAATCGTAAGTCTACATCAGGGTACATCTTTCATTGCTAGAGGTGTTATCTCTTGGAGATCTCATCTTCAAGAATGTAGAGTCGTTTCCACCACAGAAGCAGAGTATGTTGCAGCAAGTGAGGCATGTAAAGAAGCATTGTGGCTTTCTCATCTTGCTTGTGATATGGGTTTATCTCATCATGTACCTTGTTTTCTCAGTGATGGTCAGAGTGCCAATGCTTTGGCTAAGAATCCGATCTATCATGCAAAGACCAAGCACATTGAGGTGAGGTATCACTTCATTAGAGATTCACACTCAAGATAATGCTGCAAATGCTTTGATTAAAGCTCTACCACATGATAGCTTTCGACACTGTTGTCACTTGATGGGGGTTACTTGATTCATGATCTTACATAGTCACTTATATAGTGTGTAACATGCCCATCGGGTGGGAGGTATAGTTTGTATACTTACACTCAGGTATTCTTTATCATTCTTTATTTTTCTCTCATATTTACTTTGGCCGTATTGGCCTTTAGTGGGAGATTGTTACTGTTAGAGTCTGTGTGAAAGGCCAAATGGCCACCAGACACTTCTTTGTATACATTCTTTAATAAAACATATAGTGACCTGGTCAACCACATACTGTACATTCGACCGCATTTGTAACACCTAAGAAGTTTGTGTTTGTGCTCCCTGTGTATTGTGTTTTCCTACCTATTCTGCAGCCTCTGTGCAGAGTACACCATGTGCAGCACTTGGAGCTTGGTTTTCTACTCCAAGGATATCATCGTGGAGCTCTCGAGAAGGAGAGTGCACTGTGGTGCATCGCCATCAAAATACTTCACCATACACATACACACACATACATAACAAACATAAACATACACATACATATAGACACACACACATACATACACCCACACATACACTCACATGCACTCACATGCACACATATGTATGCACACATATACATACATGCACATACACACATGCACACACATACACACATGCACACACATACACATACTTGCATATACACATGCATACATACACATTCATGCACATACATACATACACATGTATACATACATGCATACACATACACACACATACACATGCATACACACATGCACACACATACACATACATGCATACACACATACACATACACACACATACATACACATGCACACACATACATATACACACACATAACAAATCTATGGCAAACATATGCAAATTATTATTAGAATATGTGTTTTGTAGATTTGGTTATGTGCAGAAAGTTGTAGTTGATTGTGGAGAACTTGATGCACAAGAAGCTAGGTAATTTTTCCAAAAGCATGGTATCCGACTTGCATTAACCACTGCATATAATCCCAAAGCAAATGGGAAAATAGAGAGAGGTCATTCACTAATAATGAAAGCATTAACAAAAGCATGTGAAGGGAAAATTAATCAATGGCCAAAATATTTACCTTTTGCTTTATGGGCTGACCATATTACTTGTACGCATATGACTAGCTTTATGCAAGACAGACGATATCGATCATCACAGGCTTATGATGCCTAAATACATTCGATGTATTATATACATTGATTTACATATATATATATATATATATATATATCAGTTATGTTTTTAATTCTATATATGGTGTGAGTTCATAATTTCAATAATTTTAATAATGAACATTGGTTCGCTCTCAAATCAGGTGCACATAAAATAATGATTGAAAAGTGATGCCTTTTTTTTGTTATGATCAAAAGCAAGCATCGCATAAGCGATGCTAAACAATCATATAAGCGATGTTAAGTTCTATTACCTAAGGCTTCATATAAGCAATGCTTTAGCATCGCATATGCTACTCTGCATTAGCATCGCATATGCTACTCTGCATTAGCATCACATATGTGATGCTTAAGAGAATTGCATATGCCACATTTAGGAGCATCGCATGTGTGATGGTAATGGAGCATCCCATATGTGATGCCTCTTAACCATCATTGGAAGCCTCGTAATAAACATCAATAGGAGCATCGTTTAACTGATGGTGCATGCTCGATGCTTCTATGTGATGAAACATGCAATCACAAAGTGATGAAACTGTGTTGCATCAACCATCATTATAGAGGATCATTTGTTGTAGTGAGGGTACACATGAGAGCAATTGCACAAGTTTGCATCATTTTTTGATATTCAGGTCCATTTCTTGATCCATCTTATGGATGAAATAGATATTGCAAGAGCTATAAGCACTCGATGGATGTTTTCCTCTGAGCCACACACACTCAACAATCGTTGTGAAAGTTGCCCTATACTCAGCCTCACAACTAGAAGTGGCCATAGTAGGTAGCTTCTTGCTCAACCAAGATATGCATGAGCTACCAAGCATGAAGAAAAAACTAGTGGTGGACACATGAGTGTCATAAAAAAAATCCCAATCAGAGTCACAAAAAGCATGTAAACCTAGTGGTAATCATCCCCCCTTGGGATAAAACAATCCAAGCATTTGGGTATCACTCAACTAGTGAAGGATATGCTTAACCACTTGGCAAATGCTTGACACTTGGGGAAATGCACCTCATTTGAGAGACAACAAATTGAATATTAGGCCAAGTTATGCATAAGTAAATCAAGCATCCAATAGCCTACTGATAGAAAAAAACGTCAAATGCATATCCAACATCATGAAGACTCAACCATAAAAATGTTTCCATAGGAGTGACAATAGGCTTGCAATCTTCAAGGCCCAAACACTACAATAATATGTCAACATATTTTGTTTGACACAAAGCTATTCCTCGATCAACTTTGCATAGATTGAATGCCCAAATAATGATGCAATTTCCTCAAATCTAACATCTCAAAAGACTCATGCAAATCAGCCTTAAATTCACCACTATGCTTCTCATCAGACCAGTGAGCAACATGTCATCAACATACACAACAATGATTAGAAGTACATCATCTGCATGCTTAATATATAAGGTGCTCTCAATTGGATTGTTCTCAAAACCATGTGTAATCAAGTAGGCATGTATCTTTTCATACCAAACACATGGTGCTTGCTTCAAACCATATAATGCTTTTTGCAACTTGCACACTTTTGTTTCCATGTCCTTTCTATACAAAACCATGGGGCTGAAATACATACACTTCTTAAGACATGTGTCCCCGCCCCTCGATCAGAATGGAAGGTGCCTAGTTTACATGGTGATAGATTTTCAGCCATAATTAGAAACTGTTTGAAGCACATAAACACTTTGGACTTTGCATTCAATGGATACACCCATGTGTGCCTATAAAAATTATCGATAAAAGTCACGAAGTGAAGGTAGTTTCCAAAAGAAGGTATCTACATAAGACCATAGACATCACTATGAACAAGCTATAATTTATGAGAAACTCGAATTGAACCATCCTTTGGGAAGGAGGAATGCTGCATTTCACCCAAAATACAACTTTCACAAACATTTTTACAAGGTGCCTCAAGTTTAGGTAGAGAGGAAACCATTTTTATTTTTTTTGCAAGCATAGCAAATTAGCAAAATTGAGATGACCAAAGCATGCATGCCAAAAGTTTTGCATCTCAGATAGCCTGAGAATCTTGAACTGCACATGCTGAATCATTTACGAATTCTGCATAGTCTATGAGCTTAAACAACCCATGACATAAAATGCTAGAAGCAATAATAATACTGCCATTTGAGAGGTCATGAACTCTACACCTATCATCAACAAATTTGCCATTTGAGAGATCATGAACTCTACACCTATCATCAAAAAATTTGACAACCAAGCCAAATTGTCTAATGCTTAGACTGACAACATAATTTTCTTGATCCTTGAGCATACAAAGCATCTGGCAATGTGAAAGAACTACCATCATCTGTTGATATATTTAGGTAGTGATGTGTGTGAACACTCTAGGACCGTCGGGGCACTTTTTTCCCTCTTTAGGAGGTTTTTTTCCCCCAGCTTGTATATACGACTATTGCCCTAATGGGCTACTTATCTTTGTACATCCTCTAGTAATACATTCAGTATTGTGTGTTTGTGCTCCAAGCTTCTTCTTCCTTGTGTTGTTCGCGTGCTTCCGCAGACATCTATCTCCAACAATTGGTATCAGAGCAGGTTGTCTCTTCTTCTAGGGCGCCGTCGACACTCCTCCGTTTGCAGTCTCAGATTCGCACGAAATTTGGTGAGCATACTCAAGGTGTTTCCGAGATCAAAACCGCTTTGCTTTGTGGTGCCGAAATCGCGATCTGAGCTCGTTTTGGCCTTCGAACGCACTATCGCAGCGCTTGTGTAGGCTATTTTGTCCTTTTGTGCCAAAGGTATATACCAGTTTCTATTCGCCAGTTTAAGTGTCTCGAAGTCTGCTACAGGTCTAGCAGAACTCGTCTAGGAAGTTCCGTTCAACTTTTTGAGATACAGTCAATTTTCTGCATCAAGGTATTTTAGTCACTAGCCATGGCTGAAAGCAGTGATGTATTTCGTATGTTGGTTGTTGAGGATAAGTTGGATGGTACCAACTACCCATTATGGGCTTATATGATGCGACATGTATTGGTTGCAAAAGGACTGTGGAACATTGTGCAGGGTGTTGAAAGACGTCTTGTTACACCTGCGACTACAGGTACTACAAATATAGGTGCTGGAGGTGCTAGAGCTGATGAAGATGGTGTCGAAGATGATATTGTGCAAATTCCTGCTTGTGTTGATGTTTCTGTTGCACCTATTGCAGAGCGATTTGTTGGGATGGCAGAGATGCCCAGGCACATGCATTGATAGCTTTGTCTGTCAAACGTGCCATTATTCCTCACATACGCTCTTGCAGAACAACTAGGGATGCTTGGGATACACTTACCACATTGTACCAAGCTTGGAATGAGGCTCGTGTTGCTTACCTCGGAAAACAGTTGGAGAGTGAGCACATGAATGAAGGTGATTCTATGGATAGTTTCTTAACGAAGATCAAACATTTGAAGGAACAGTTGATTTCTACTGATGAGGTTATACCAGATAGCTCACTTGTGCAGACCGTTCTGAATGGTCTTCCTGATTCATATCAGAGTTTTGCTTCTACTCTTCGGTTGATGATGAAAGGCAATCCAAATGCCTTGTCATTTGAGGAGTTAATCTCTGTTTTGTTGCAGGAAGATCAGTCCAGGCAGAACAAGTCCATTATGCGTGTTGTAGATCAAGCTTTCCTGGCTAGTCAGAAGGGCAAAGGAAAATGGAGCTCTTCTACTAGTAAGCAGAAATCTGCAAATGCTGCACATTCAAAGAACCAAGACAAAGATGAGAAAAAATCAGAAAAGCAGAAATTGTTTTGTAAGTACTGTAAAGGCAATGATCATATCATAAAGACCTGTCCAAAACTGGCTGCTATAGAGGCAAAGAAGAAAGAGGTTGGAATGGTTGTTGCAGAGGCCTCTACACCAAAAACAGAGTCTGCAAATCTTGTGCAGGAAGAAGAATGGGTGTTTACTACTGTCTTCAGTTTTGACCCATCTTCTCATGATCAGTGCATGTCTGCAGTAGACTTAGATGTTTGGTACTTTGACAGTGGGGCGACCAAACATATTACCTTGCAGCGTAGTTTCTTCTCTTCACTCAAGCCTGCCCCTACAGGGAATACTGTTACATGCGCCAACAACTCCTCTTATCCTGTTATGGGAGTTGGTAAGATCATTTTGACTACTGCTGATGGTAGTTCTTTCACTTTGTCAGATGCTTTATTTGTGCCAGGGATAAAAAAGAATCTGTTATCAGTTTCTGCATTAGCCAAGATTGGCTTGGTTGTGAAATTTGTTGATGACAGGTATACAGTTCATGATCTCTCAAATGGCGATGTGATTATTGCTTCTGGCATTTTATGTCGTGGGCTGTATAAGCTCATAGACTATGAAAGATCTGTGAATGATTTGGCATGTGCAGTTCAAGATTCTCAGGCTATGTCAGATGCAAAGCTTTGGCATGCACGCTTTGGTCATCTGAATTTTGCTAGTTTGCTACGCCTGCAGAAATCTGAAATGGTGTCCTCTTTGCCCAAACTTGAGGCACCTGGAAAACATGTTTGTGAAGGCTGTATTTTGGGCAAAATGCAGCGTTCTTCCTTTCCAAAAGATGGTTCAGTTTGGGCTATGCAGAAACTGCAACTTGTACATAGTGATGTCTGTGGTCCTATGCAGACACCCTCTTTTGGAAATTACCTTTACTTCGTGACTTTCATTGATGATTTTTACAGGCATGCATGGGTATATCCACTCAAAACAAAGTCCGAAGTGTTCATGTGCTTCAAACAGTTTTTGGTTTTGGCTGAAAATCTGTCAGCATGTAAAATGGGCACCCTCCATTCTGATCGAGGGGGGGAATATATGTCTTCAGATTTTAATGCATTTCTGGCTGAACGTGGGATAAAACACCAGTGTACAGTGCCGTATACACCTCAACAGAATGGAGTTGCTGAACGGAAGAACAGGTCTCTCATGGAGATGGCGAGGTGTATGGTCAAGAGTCAGGCTTTACCGCATAGTTTCTGGCTTGAGGCTGTCATGTGTGCAGCATATGTACTGAATAGGTGTCCCACTAAAGCGTTGCAGTCTATCACTCCATATGAGGCTTGGCATGACCGCAAGCCATCTGTTGCTCATCTGCGTGTTTTTGGTTGTTTGGCATATGCATTAGTGCCTGAACAACATCGCAGAAAATTGGATGATAAGGCAGTAAAATGTATTTTTGTTGGATACAGTTCTGAAAGTAAAGGCTATCGTCTGTATCATCCACAGAGTAAACACATTCTGGTTAGCCGTGATGTTGTCTTTGTGGAAGATGCTATTCAGCCATTGCTTTCATGTACTAAGGAGACATCTGTTAGCTCCAAAGACATGTATGATATGTTGATGCCTCTTTTTACAGGTGGACAATCTAGTGCTGGTCCTAATGAGGCAACTTCTCAACCCTTGCAGGTTTCATATGATGATGCAAATCATTCTATTTCTGATGCAGATTTACATGATGCACTTGTTGATGAGAGAGCTGATATTGAACAGGCAAAAACTATGCCAAAATGGCTGGTGCAGACTTTGCGTGACAGCAAATTAGATGCACCTTTGTCATATTGTACTCGTTCAGGCTCTCATAGTGCCTCCTTTGCATCAGATTGCTATGCTATGGTTGCGTCTAGTCTCTGTGATGAGAATGAGCCTGTTTCTTTTGATGAAGCACAGAATTCAGAAAATTGGATGGCTGCCATGCAATCTGAATATGATGCTATAATGAAGAATGGTACATGGTCTTTATGTGACTTGCCTCCTGGCAAGAAGGCCATTGGCACTAAGTGGGTATACAAGTTGAAGTGTAAACCTGATGGTACAGTTGACAGGTATAAGGCTAGGCTTGTTGCAAAGGGTTATGCGCAGGAAAGAGGCATTGATTTTGATGAGACCTTTGCACCTACATGCCGTATGACTATTGTTCGGAGCATTTGTGCACTTGCAGCCCATCATGGTTGGAATGTACATTAGTTGGACATTAAAACAACATTTCTGAATGGTGACTTACATGAAGAAGTGTATGTTTTCAGCCCCGTGACTTTGTGCAGAAAGGGCATGAAAACCAGGTGTGCAGGTTAAAGAAGGCATTATATGGTTTAAAGCAAGCACCACGTGCTTGGTATGAGAAGATACATGCCTATCTGGTTGCACATGGTTTTGTGAACAGTCCAACTGAAAGCATCTTATATGTTAAGCGTGCTAATGATGTGCTTCTGATCATTGTTGTCTATGTTGATGACATGCTGCTCACTGGTCCTATTGAGAAGCATATTGCTAATTTCAAGGCTGATTTGCATGCCTCATTTGAGATGTCTGATTTGGGGCATTTGCATCACTATTTGGGCATTCAGTTTATGCAAGTTGATGGTGGAATGGCTTTGTGTCAAACGAAATATATTGACACATTATTGCAGCGTTTTGGCCTTGAAGACTGTAAGCCTATTGCCACTCCTATGGAGACAGGTTTACGATTGAGTCTTCATGATGATGGAGATGCATTTGATGCTGTTCTCTATCAGCAGGCTGTTGGATGCTTGATTTACTTATGCATTACTCGACCAAATATTCAGTTTGCTGTCTCACAGATGAGCAGGTTTATGCATTGCCCAGGAGTCACGCATTGGAAGGCGGTTAAGCGCATCTTTCGCTACTTGAGTGGTGCTCGGCTACTTGGGTTGTTTTATCCCAAGGGGGATCACTACCTCCAGATTTGCATTCTTTTTCTGACTCAGATTGGGCTGGTTGCTATGACACTCGTGTGTCCACCAATGGCATTTGCTTCATGCTTGGTAGCTCATGTATATCTTGGTTGAGCAAGAAGCAGCCTACTGTGGCCACTTCCAGTTGTGAGGCTGAGTATAGGGCAGCTTTCACAACGACTGTTGAGTGTGTGTGGCTCAGACGCCTTATGGCTAATTTGGGTGTTGGCCAGTCTTCTGCCACCACCATCTTCACTGACAGTCAGAGCGCATTGGCAGTTGCGAGGAACCCTGTGTTCCATGCTCGCACTAAGCACATTGAGGTGCATTATCACTATGTCAGGGAGAGGTTCTCTGCTAGGGAGATCAGCTTGGCATATGTGCCCACGCAGGAGAACATTGCAGACCTTTTCATGAAGGCTCTGCCTAGGGAGAAGTTTGAAGCTTTCCGCAAAGCTTTGGGCTTACTTCCTTTTGTGGAGTGATTTCCACATAGCTTGGCACTTCTTTATACATGAGTGCCAGCTCCTTGTTCACCGCATCACTCCCAAGGGGGATTTGTTGATATATTTAGGTAGTGATGTGTGTGAACACTCTAGGACCACCGGGGCACTTTTTTCCCTCTTTAGGAGGTTTTTTTCCCGGGCTTGTATATATGCCTATTGCCCTAATGGGCTAATTATCTTTGTACATTCTCTAGTAATACATTCAGTATTGTGTGTTTGTGCTCCAAGCTTCTTCTTCTTCCTTGTGCTGTTCGCGTGCTTCCGCAGACGTCTATCTCCAACATCATCAATAGCCAAAATGATCTTGTCAACTCCCATTATAGGGAAAAAGGAGTTGTTAGCACGTGTGACAGTATTCCCTATAGGGAAGGCTCAAGTGAACTCAAGAAACTACATTGCAAGGTAATATTTTTGGTTGCCCACTATCAAAGTACCAAACATTTGAGTCTATTACAAACATACACTCCTCATGAAAAGATGGGTCATAGCTACAAACTGTAGTAAATGCCCATTTTTCATTCTGCACAAGATTAGCAGACCTTGTTTAAGGTGTAGAGGCCTATGCACCAACCATTCCAACCTCTTTCTTCTTTTCTTCTTTTGCAATTAGTTTTGGACAAATCTTTATGACATGATCATTTCCCTTATAGTATTTGCAAAGCTATTTATACTTTTTGGTTTTCTTCTCATCTTTGTCTTGCTCCTTCGATTGTGCAACATTAACAAATTTTTTATTACTAATAAATGAGTCCCATTATCCTTTTCCCTTCTCACTAGCTAAAAAAGCTTGATTTGCAACACAGATAATTGACTCTGTCCAGATTTGCCTTCCTGCAACAAAACATAAAATAACTCCTCAAACATTAAGGTGTTTGGATTGCCTTTCATCATCAACCAAAGAGTAGAAGCAAGACTCTAATATGAATCTAGAAGACCATTGAGAAGAGTTTTTACAGATATCTAGTAAAGACTTCATTAGCAAAAATTAACTACTCCTTCAAATCTTTGATCTTTGTCAAAAAACATACATATATGCATACATGCATGCATGCATATAGACATACATATAGACATACATGTATGCACACATACATGCATGTATATGTACATATGCATATATAGATATATAGATACACATATGCACATACATACATACATACATACATACATACATATGTACATGCATGCATATGTACGTACGTACATACATACATGCATACATTCATGCGAACATGCATACAAACATATAGACATACATTGATACATATGTGCATACATACACACATGCGATTGAACATTCATACATAACACATATACATACTTTTTGAAACATTAATAAGTCGCATAGTTTTAAAAGCTTTGGTTCAACATTTTTACTAGAAAATAAGCAAAATGACAAGACAATACAAGAAGTATTCACGGCCATCTTCATGTAGCATTGCATATATTTTTCTTAAAATTTCAGTTATTCCATTCGAAGCAACTGCTGTATATCAATATATGTAGAGTTCATATTATACACTCACTTGGTATATATCAATATATTGTAGAGTTCAGATTATACACTCTATCTTATTTGAACCTACGAGCTATTTGAAATTGTTGAGCGAAAGTGAAAGTTGGTTGGAGGCCAAACTTTCAAAAAACAAGAAAAATTGTAAAGATAGAAAAGTTTTTTTTTTAATTTTATATTTTTATAAGAGGTTTGGAAGGCACTTACTCCTCGGCTTTAACTTTGAAAGTACAATTGTACAAGCGAATGGGCATAGTACCCACGGAAGCCCTTGTATCTCACAAAAGAGAGGCAAAATTGGATTACAACTGGTTTAAAATGACATGAATCATTTTCTGTCTTCTCTGGGAGTTGAACTTTGGACCTTCACCTCAAGAAGCCAAAGGTTTAACAAAGTAGTTATGAGACACAGAGTGAGATACAAAAATAAAAAAAATGCTCAAACAAGCGTGAGAGCTCGAATTAGTTATATAAACTGTACATTATATAATATTGCTTCAGTGAGTTACAATATTCAAATTTATCATGTGAAAAGGCAAATTTTGAATGTTCCCCGACATGAATTGAAAACTTGAGCCTTTTCTGCTTGTTTTTGACACCACATATCGTAATGGGATTTCCTGCATCTTTGAAGTGCCAAGAAGCCGATCAATCTCACTGTTTTGGGTCACCGAAAAATAATTTCATGCGGGCTGATTCATTTTGGGTCAACCCAAAAATAGGTTCATGTGCGACAGTGCGGCCCTATGATGTTGGTTCTCCATCTCGCTTTCGGCCTACTATCAATCAGTGCTACTCCCCAGCACTTGCACAAGCTCGACTACGGTGCACGCGTGACGGGAAAGGGCTATGTGCAGCCCTAGCACTCAGGGCTGTAAGAGCTGGTAAGCAGGGTCGATGCTGGGCAGCTGACCAGCGGGGGAATATCACATTCCAGCACAGGCAGAGAAGCACACGGACGAGAGGTTGCTCTATTCAAAACTCAGCGGAATCATAACAAGGGTGGAAAGAGCAGGAAAACAAGCACGATGAAAGGGCTTTGACTAAGCTCGTGAACGTGAAACAGAGCGAGTGAACCAGGCAGAAGGCCGAGTGCTAGACTGTACGGGCAATCTCTGTCTATCTGTCTCTAACGTAAAGAGATTAGCTTTGAAGAAAAACGCAAGGGCGGGGAACTTGGGTATGGACACCCAAGCTCGATCATCACAAGTACTTGCAGGAGGCCCGTTACGTATACCACATATTCGGTTTCCGACTTCAACTGCTCTTCGTCCATTTTTTCTGTTCACCCGTCGTTCTTTTCAAACATTTTCTCTCTCCACAGAGAAGTCATCTCCGTGCGTCTCAGTATTTGCAGCTTCATCTGAGCCGCCTTCAGTCGTCATGATCGATGAATCAAGATCATACCTATCCAGGTACGCTTGCTTGTTTGTAGAAAAGGTGATCAGTCTGTCGTATAAATGTGGGTGGTCACCGCAACGAGCCGCTCTAGAGAATCCGATAGCTAGCCGAGTTTAGTGTGTGTCATCTTCCTCTCTGTAATTTCCCAGATAAACCAGTTCTAATGGTGGCCGCGGATTTATAGTGTTAAAAGTAAACGATAGACAAGGTAGGTAGCTTTTTTGTGTCGGGCCTTGGTAACACATTCTTTACTCCTACGAAGCGAAGTTTGCGTTCAGATGGGCGTACCATATGGCAGAGTCCATGTTGGTGGTTTGGATTGCTTAGATGCTTGCCAATGTTTTCAACAATGTTTTAAGTGTTAAGAGAGAGAAGCCGAAAGAGTGTAGACACCTGATTTTCTTCTCCACACCTAAATTGAAGAAGAGTCTTTTGTGACCTAAAACTCAGCTATAGAAACTTACCTTTCTGGTTATAGCCGATTGATTGAACAAGATGATTCACCTCGTATCGATACAAGAGATTGTTGAGGCACATGTTGTAGAACAAGAGATTGTTGAGGCACATGTTGTAGAACTCTTCATTCATAATGTTTTTAGATTGCACGTATTACGTTTCTTCATTTTCTTCAATAGGGGTTTTCATTTCGCAAGACACTTTTGGAAACGTGTGTTTGTTAAACTTAAAGTGCCGCTCAATATGAGCAATGATTATCATTGTTGGTCATAAGGTGAGACTCAACGAGTCAATAATATTAGAAGACATGCTTAGAGCATTTTTCTTAGATAAGTATTGAGATCTGAATACCTAATCACATTTGGTAGAGTTTGCGTACAATAATTACTCTTATGTAGTCATAGGATTGCCATTGTTTGAGATCAATTATGTTATGCATCCCAATTCTCCTAGCATGATTGCTTGCCAAATATGAGCCTCAATGCAATGGAGTTATTTGCAAATATTCAAGCAAATTTAGAAATAATAAAGGCTAAAATGTAGCAAGTTGTCGTTCGAATTAAATTTTACATTAATAAAAATGATCTCTATGTGTATTCATAGGAGGAGATAGAATGTTGCTTCAAATCTCATTTAAATATATCTCATTAACCACAAGAAAATGTATTAAACTATCTGCTCCATATTGTGACCCTTGGAGAATAGTTAGAAATCTTTGTGATGTTGTATATAAATTAAAATTACCTCTAGATACCCTTGATTCCATCCGTTTTTTTCATGTTAGTAATTTAAAGAAGTTTGTCTTGGGAGGATAAACCAATTGAAATTAGTTTTCCATTACAGGAGTATAGTCATCATAACATCTTGAGACAAGATACTATAGGAGGTAAAACAATTATGGAGTCATGTCATTTGAGAGTTTATAGTTGTGTGGAAGGACTATCCTCTTACAAATGCTACGTGTGAATCAAAAGCTTTGGTTCATCCTCATGTACATGGTTGAGTAACAGACTTCGAGGAGCACAAGAAGGTCCGCTAGTAGGTTGAACATCACTCCACATGTACACAAGGAAATAATGTTCTCCAATCTGCAAATCGTGCAAAATCAGCTCATATAAATTTGTTTGTTGCTCCTATATTAGCTTTCATCTGCTAAAATCCTATGTGACCCCCTCTTGGAGTGAATATCTCTTCAGTTTTATATTCAGCATTTGCAAATAATCTGATCATCTGCAACTTATTCTGAATACAAAACTGAGCTTGATCTGCATCTGCCATGTAGACCTCACTCTTCTACATGTAGCCCAATTCTCAACGTACTCTACTTTGTGCTGGCCTGATAACAGTTATTGGTTTTTAGGCCCACAATCAATATAGAGAAAAAGAGAAAATAGAGACAAATTGGAGAGTAGACAAGACATGGGAGAGATTGAAGGAGCATAGCTCCATATATTTTCAATACATTCCATGATGAAGTACATGAAGTTATAAGATAGCATTGAGAATATGGATGGGATACAAGCTGCCTATAATTTCATAATCTCCAAAGCTGAAGATGATCTCCTCCAAATAGATAAGCTCCAAGTTGTTGCACACCTTGAAGATGATGAAGAGCACAACTCCACCGCCTCCAAGTAGAAGGGACCTTCTCCTCCACAAATGAAGAGAGCACTAGAAGTGATGATATATGAGCCTAAGACTTGGTTTTTATATACATTATCTGTTTCTTGCACAACAAAATAAAAACCCAAAAAAAGTTGTCTGTAATATGCGGTTCTTGCCGGATTTTCCGAAAACCATAATTCTGGGTTTTTTTTCATATTTTATGTATTTGATATGCTAATAATAGCAATTGAATAATTAAAACATAATTTGGCATGCGTATTATCTGCTTTTCACATTCAAAAAGTGCTTTTCAAACTTATTCCTGAGATTAGGGTTTGACTTTTGACCTCCATTTGCTATCAAATATATGTGTGTTGTATATCATTGGATAGCTCTTGATGAGTAATATGATAATATCTAATAAAAATTTTAGCCCAATGTTGATCATTTTGACGAGTTAACCAATCATTTGACCAAACTTTGACCATTGTTTCCATTTTTTTGTCAGTTTTTTTCCTTTCCTTGGAAAAAAGGTCACTTTGCAAGGTAAAATTTTGTTCAATTGTTTTCCAAAGCGCCTCTAAGGTTGAATTATTTTATTTGCAGCAACAATTTATGTAATTCAACAGCAGGACTGTGCGACATTGTTGTTGGGGTGCTAGGGGGTGGTCAACTGGGTCGTATGCTTTGCCAAGCAGCATCCTGTATGGCAGTTAAAGTTGCAGTACTGGATCCAGAAAAAGAATGTCCTGCTAGTAGCTTAGCTTACAGACATGTTGTAGGCAGCTTTCGTGATGTGAATGCTGTTCGTGAGTTTGCCAAACAGTAAGCCTCTTGTGCTTTTTCTATCCTTGGGTATTATCCTCACATTCTCTACTGTTTGACCAATTTATTCTATAATGAATAAAACACGAGGTATTCATGTGACCCTATATTTTCTTTGTATTAATCACCAAGTGCAATGTTTTGGCAGGTGTGACGTTCTGACTGTTGAAATTGAGCATGTGGATGTAGAAGCACTGGATGAACTTGAAAAGGAAGGTGTAGACATTGAACCTAAACCCTCGACAATTCGAATTATTCAGGTAAATAGTGATACTTCACTTCCAAGGAATGCATTTCTTCAGGTTACATGATATTATTTTGTGGCTGTCAACGTAACATGCAAGTAAAGAATTTCCTGGTTTTAACAGTGTGGTGTTGCTCATGGTTTTATTATTTCTGCACTAGCCATGTTTGCAAAGTAGATGTTAATTACATCAAGAACATTCCAGAGAAATCTTTACATAGTTGAGACTTTGAAAGATTCTCAGTTACATTTTAATTTGAATGTAGTCTTTTTTTATTTGCAGGACAAGTATCTGCAGAAAGTTCATTTCAAGAGGCATGGTGTTGCTTTAGCTGATTTTAAAGAGGTCCGTGAAAAGAAAAGAGATTTTACTTGATGCTCATCCAAAACAGCTGCTGTTGTGTCCTTTTCTTGAATATTCTGTAATTATTATCATAACGTATCTATGCAGGTCACAAATTTTGAAGATGCAGAAGAAGCAGGTAACACTTTTGGCTATCCATTGATGATCAAGAGCAGATGTCTTGCATATGATGGTCGAGGGAATGCAGTGGCCCACAACAAAGAAGATCTTCACAAGGCCGTCTCTTGTAATGGGAAAATCTGTTCATGAGTACATCTTCTTAGCAACCCCCTTTGTGGGATTTTACTGATCTGTTGAATTATGTCACAGCTTTAGGTGGCTTTGAGCGTGGTCTTTATGCTGAAAAATGGGCCCCTTTTGTGAAGGTATTGTGGAAGCCAACTTTCATATCTTTTCCTTGCCAGCTGGGAACTACATTATGTTGCTTGATTAGGAAACCACATTCACCCTCAGAGGCCAAGTAAACTATAGAGAGTATATTTATATGCTATTGGGAGTATGGCCATGACACATGTCAACATGTGGAGCAGCTTAATTTTTCTCTTGTACCATACAAAAGTCAAAGCTTCGAGTATGACAAGATGCAGAGGGCTCGTGCTTCCTTAAGTATTCTGATGCTGATAATGATCCTTTGTGCATATGATTCATGTGTCTTGATTATGGTTAAGTAAATGCAATATGTTTCCCTGCTCTTTCCTCCTTACTGATGCTGCCACCTCTACTATCACCATCATTATGCATCCACCCACCTACCTACCCACCACTCGAACTCTTGGAATTGTGTAAATTGACAGTGTGTCAGCGAGGATAGAATCAATTTGGGAAAAGATTCTTTAGTTTGGGTCAGTGAGTACAAAGTCAAGAGCTAAGGGAAAAGATTCTTTAGTTTGGGAGGTGGTCTGTGCAGCCATGATAAATTTGGTGTAAGTGCATAAATATGCAGTAATTTAACTTAACTGGGCCATATGTTGGAGCTGTTTATAATTTTTTTGTGGTAAGAGACTTCTTTTAGAATTAAGAAAGTCGATATTGTTAGTTGTTTGAGTTAGACGTCTGCAGAAGCACGCGAAAAGCACAAGGAAGAAGAAGAAGCTGGGAGCTCAACACACAATACTGAATGTATTACCACTAGAATGTACAAAGATAAGTAGCCCATTAGGGCAATAGGCATATAAACAAGCCGGGGAAAAAAAAACTCTTAAAGAGGGAAAAAAGTGCTCCGGCAGTCCTAGTGTGTTCACACACATCACTACCTAAATATATCAACAAATCCCCTTGGGAATGATGTGGTGAACAAGGAGTTTGCACTCATGTATAAGGAAGTGGCAAGCTATGTGGAAATCACTCCACAAAAGGAAGTAAGCCCAAAGCTTTGCGGAAAGCTTTAAACTTCTCCCTAGGCAGAGCCTTCGTGAAAAGGTATGCAATGTTCTGCGTGGGCACATATTCCAAGCTGCGTGGGCACATATGCAATGTTCTGCGTGGGCACATATGCCAAGCTGATCTCCCAGCAGAGAACCTCTCCCTGACATAATGATAATGCACCTCAATGTGCTTAGTGCGAGCATGGAACACAGGGTTCCTCGCAACTGCCAATGCGCTTTGACTATCAGTGAAGATAATGGTGGAAGAAGACTGACCAACACCCAAATCAGCCATAAGGCAAGGCGTATGAGCCATACACACTCAACAGTCGCTGTGAAAGCTTCCCTATACTAAGCCTCACAATTGGAAGTGGCTAGTTGCTTCTTGCGCAACCAAGATATACATGAGCTACCAAGCATGAAGCAAAAGCCACTAGTGGACACACCAGTGTCATAGCAACCAGCCCAATCAGAGTCAGAAAAAGCATGCAAATCTGGCGGTAGTGATCCCCCCTTGGGAAAAAACAACCCAAGTAGCCGAGTACCACTCAAGTAGTGAAAGATGCGCTTAACCACCTCCCAATGCTTGACTCCTTCGCAATGCATAAACATGCTCATATGTGAGACAACAAACTGAATATCTTGTCGAGTAATGCATAAGTAAATCAGGCATCCAACATCTTGCTTATAGAGAACAACTTCAAATGCATCTCTAGCATCATGAACACTCAATTGTAAACCTGTCTCCATAGGAGTGGCAATAGGCTTATAGTCTTCAAGGCCAAAATGCTCCAATAATGTGTCAATATATTTCGTTTGACACAAAGCCATTCCACCATCAACTTGCATAAACTGAATCCCCAAATAGTGATGCAAATGTTTAATGCCCCAAATCGGAGATCTCAAATGAAGCATGCAAATCAGCCTTAAAATCAGCAATATGCTTCTCAATAGGACCAATGAGCAGCATGTCATCAACATAGACTAATGATCATAAGCACATCATTAGCACGCTTAACATATAAGGTGCTCTTAGTTGGATTGTTCTCAAAACCATGTGCAATCAGATAGGCATGTATCTTCTCATACCATGCACATAGTGCTTGCTTTAAACCATATAATGCCTTCTTTAACCTGTACACTTGGCTCTCATGCCCTTTTTGCACAAAGCCATGGGGCTGAAAAACATACAATTCTTCATGCAAGTCACCATTTAGAAATGCATTTTTAATGTCCAACTGATGTACATTCCAACCATGATGGCCTGCAAGTGCACAGATGCTCCGAATAGTAGTCATACGGCATGTAGGTGCAAAGGTCTCATCAAAATCAATGCCTCTTTCCTGTGCATAACCCTTTGCAATAAGCCTAGCCTTATACCTGTCAATTGTATCATCAGGTTTACGCTTAAGCTTGTGTACCCACTTAGTGCCAATGGCCTTCTTGCCAGGAGGCAAGTCACATAAAGACCAAGTACCATTCATCATTATTGCATCATATTCAGATTGCATAGGAGCCATCCAATTTTCTGAATTTTGTGCTTCATCAAACGAAACAGGCTTAGTCTCATCACAGAGACTAGATGTAGCCATAGCATAGCAATGTGATGCAAAAGAGGCACTATGAGAGCCTGATCGAGTACGATATTACATAGGTGAATCTAATTTGCTTTCACACAAGGTTTGCACCGGCCATTTTAGCATAGTTCTTGCTTGCTCAATATCAACTCTCTCATCAATAAGTGCATCGTGTAAATTTGCATCAGAAATGGAATGATCTGCATCGTCACATGAAACTTGCAAAGGGTGAGAAGTTGCCTCATTAGGACCAGCACTAGACTGTCCACCTGTAAAAAGAGGAAGCAAAGTATCATACATGTCTTTGGAGTTAACAGATGTCTCCTTAGTACATGAAAGCAATGGCTGAACAACATCTTCCACAAAAACAACATCACAGCTAACAAGAATGCGTTTAGTTTGTGGATGATACAGACGATAACCTTTACTTTCAGAACGATACCCAACAAATACATTTTATTGCTTTATCATCCAATTTTCTGCGATGTCGTTCGGGCACTAATGCATATGCAAAACAACCAAAAACACGCAGATGAGCAACAGATGGCTTGCGGTCATGCCAAGCCTTATATGGAGTGATAGACTGCAGTGCTTTAGTGGGACACCTGTTAAGTACATATGCTATGGCTTTCGATCATGCCAAGCCTTATATGGAGTGATAGAATGCAGTGCTTTAGTGGGACACCTGTTAAGTACATATGCTGCACACATGATAGCCTCCAGCCAAAAACTATGTGGTAGAGCTTGACTTTTGACCATACACCTCACCATTTCCATGAGTGACCTGTTCTTTCGTCCAGCAACTCCATTCTATTGAGGTGTATACGACACTGTATACTGGTGTTTTATCCCACGTTCAACCAGAAATGCATTAAAATCAGAAGACACATATTCCCCCCTCGATCAGAACGGAGGGTGCCCATTTTACATGCTGACAGATTTTCAGCCAAAACCAAAAACTGTTTGAAGCACATGAACACTTCGGACTTTGCCTTCAATGGATATACCCATGCATGCCTGGAAAATCATTGATGAAAGTCACGAAGTAAAGATAATTTCCAAAAGAAGGTGTCTGCATAGGACCATAGACATCACTATGTACAAGCTTCAATTTTTGAGTAGCCCGAACTGAACCATCTTTTGAAAAGGACGAACGCTCCATTTTGCCCAAAATACAGCCTTCACAAACATGTTTTCCAGGTGCCTCAAGTTTGGGCAAAGAGGACACCATTTCAGATTTTTGCACACCATTTCAGATTTCTGAAGACGTAGCAAACTAGCAAAATTCAGATGACCAAAGCGTGCATGCCAAAGCTTTGCATCTGACATAGCCTGAGAATCATGTACTTCACATGCCGAATCATTTACGGATCTTTCATAGTCTATGAGCTTATACAGCCCACGACATAAAATGCCAAAAGCAATAATCACGTCGCCATTCGATAGATCATGAACTGTACATCTTTCATCAACAAATTTCACAACCAAGCCAATCTTGGCTAATGCTGAAACTGATAACAGATTTTTCTTGATCCCTTGCACAAACAAAGCATCTTACAAAGTGAAAGAACTACCATAAGAAGTAGTCAAAATGATCTTACCAACTCCCATAACAGGATAAGACTCTGCAACAACCATGCCTCTTTCTTCTTTGCCTCTTTAGCAGCCAGTTTTGGATAGTTCTTTATGATATGATCATTTCCTTTCATAGTGCCTAGAAACGGCGTTTCTGGGCCCCAGAAACGGTTCGGCCGTTTCTGGGAAACGGTCCTTTTCAGAATTTTTTTATGACTTCTTTTGTGCTACAGCCTACGCGTTCGTCGAAGTTGTCTTCTTCCGCTTGCGAAATCAGAGAGAGAGAGAGAGAGAGAGAGAGAGAGAGAGAGAGAGAGAGAGAGAGAGAGAGAGAGAGAGAGAGAGAGAGAGAGAGAGAGAGAGAGAGAGAGAGACCACTCAGCCTTGGAACTTCGAAGTTTGCCCCTGACTCACGAGTCAGCCTTTACGAATCTCTGTTCAAGACCCAGGTATAAAATTTTCCGATTTGTAATAGACAGTAGTGTAGTGTACTGTGTATAATGTACTATGAGTGCATGTGTGTGTGCAATGTGCATGAGTGCATGTGTGTGTGCATGGCAGCATGTGTGTGTGCATGAGTGGCAGCATGTGTGTGTGCATGAGTGGCAGCATGTGTGTGTGCATGAGTGCATGTGTGACATCATACATGTGTGTATGTAGTATGACACTTGAGTGCATTTATGTGTGTAATATGTATGAGTGCACTCTGCATGTGTGTGCATTGTGTGTGCAATGTGCTTTGTGCATTATGTACATGTACATTATAATTTATGTGTGTGCATTGTGTGTGTGTGCATATGTAGCATCTTATGTAATATGTAGATATGTAGTATGTACTATGCGATATGTGTGCACTATGTGTGTAATAGTGTATGTATGTACTATGTATGTTTAAAATTTTTTTTTTTAAACATACATAGTACATACATACACTATTACACACATAGTGCACACATATCGCATAGTACATACTACATATCTACATATTACATAAGATGCTACATATGCACACACACACAATGCACACACATAAATTATAATGTACATGTACATAATGCACAAAGCACATTGCACACACAATGCACACACATGCAGAGTGCACTCATACATATTACACACATAAATGCACTCAAGTGTCATACTACATACACACATGTATGATGTCACACATGCACTCATGCACACACACATGCTGCCACTCATGCACACACACATGCTGCCATGCACACACACATGCACTCACACATGCACACACACATGCACACATACATGCATGTTCAATGTTGCAAGTTGCAACTTGCATGCATCATTCATGAATCATCAAGAGTCTACTATAGTCTATCACTAAAGTCTTATTTTCTTTATGTATGCAGACATGGCTCCAGATCCCTACTGGAGACATGTCAAGAAGATTGGAGACTATTCTGGTGGAGGTGGATCAAGAAAATGGAAGTGTAATTTTTGTGGCTATGAAAAGACAGGTTCTGTGACAAGAGTGAAGGACCATCTTGCACGTGTCCCATGTAGAGATACAGGACCATGCAAAGAGGTCCCTAATGATGTGTATGAAGGGCTTGAGGCATGGAGACGATCACGGATGGGAATGCCCTCATGTGATGAGGAAAAGGAAGAAGAAGGCACCCAAACAGCTACCTCAAGCCAATGTGTTGGCACTTCAAAGAGAACTAGAGTTGAAAGCTCTAGTATTCATGCCTCCTCTAGTGTGGGTGAAGGTCTTAGTGCAATAAGGACACCTTTACCCAAAGTGGACAGCCATGCAAGAGGTTCATTGCAAAGTGCAAGCATCAAAGCTAGCTTGCAAAAGCAAGCAATGAGAGAGGCCACTAGGGAAATCACGCGATTATTCATTCGTTGTGCTATCCCCTTCAATGTGGCTAGGACCACTCAATGGACAAACACCATAAAAACGATTAGCCGCATTGGATGTGAGTGGGAAGGTCCTTCAGGAGACATTGTGCACTAGGGAATTAAAGAAGGAAAAGGCATGTTTGGAAGTGAAGCTTGAGTTTTTGCGGGATACATGGAAGAAGTATGGATGCACCATCTTGTGTGATGGTTGGTCAGATGCCCGCAAGAGGCATGTATATAATGTTATTGTCTCATGTTGTAACGGGTCCATGTTTTGGAAAGCTATAGATGCTTCGACTCCTGGTCTTACTATTACAGGTACCTTCCATTGGTAACTGGTTGAGTATATTATTTTGATTTCATGTGCATTGTATATTATGTAAAGTGTAAATTCTAATTTCTGAAATTTTTTTTATTATTACAGGTGCATATATTTGGGAGCATATAAAAATTATCATAGAGGAGATTGGGGCTCATAATGTGGTACAAGTGATAACAGATAATGGAAGCAATTGTGTTTCCATGGGGAATTTACTTGAACAAGAATATCCTTCTATTGTTTGGACCCCATGTGCTTCTCATTGCTTAGATCTTTTGATTGAGGATGTGGGCAACATATTTTGGGTGTATGCAATCTTTGCCACAGCAAGGAGTATGGTCAGATTTGTGACCAAACGTCCAAAGATGTTGGCTATGTTTCGAGCTAACAGTCAGCCGGAGATCCTCAAGCCCGCCGTCACGAGGTTTGCTTACATGTTTGTGGTATTAGAGAGGCTTGTTCGTGTTCGAACAAATTTGATTTGCACAATTAGTAGTGATGAGTGGATTGTTTGGGATAAAAGCACCACTCTAAAGTTCTTGTTGTTTAGACGCAATGTAATGAATGAGTCTTGGTTGGTTGAGGCAGAGGGTTTAGTTAAAACCCTAAACCCTATATACACAGTCCTACGCATCACCGACATGGAGGGAAGTACGATGGGTCTTCTCTATGAGTATATGGATAGAATTGGAGAGGCCCTGAATAAAAACACATACTTATCTGCTGAGAAGTAAGTTTTTTCCATGTTTTATGTTTTCATTACTCTTTAATCTTGATTATTCATTATAAGCATGACATCTGTAATGTATTAATTCTTGTCACTTGAATTTTCTTTTTATGATTGTAGAGTGGAAGAGATACGACAGGTATGGAATAGGCATTGGGATTGGTTTCACATACCAATTCATGCTTTCGCTCACATATTGCATCCATTATGGTGTAGTGAGGATCAGCTCCAGAGTGAGGAGCTAGATTTCGGCTTTCAAGAATACATACAGCGTTATAGTGGTGGTGATTTAGAGATCATCCGTCGCATAGAGGATGATCTTCTTGCTTTTAGGAATGAGACACACCACTTTGGTAGACCGACAACAAAGCTCCGAGAGACTCAGATCGAGCCTGTCTCATGGTGGGAGAAATATGGTGCATGTGCACCTACATTGGTAATTTTCTTATTTACTTTGATTTTATTATTTACTAAGTAGTGCTTCTCAAAATTATGTTTTTGCTAATTTAATATCATTATGTTTTTGCTTAACAGAAACGTATTGCTCTTCGAGTTCTCTCTCAAGATTGTAGCTCTGGATCTTGTGAGAGAAATTGGAGTACATGGGCTCTTTTTCACACTAAAAAGAGAAATAAACTTACGACAACCCAGCTTGAGAGACTTGTCTTCTGCAACGCCAACTTGAAGCTTTTAGAGAGACTTTCAGCATCTCCTGATCCCATACAGATAGATGTTGATAAGCTTGATATTGAGAAGGTGTAGCACATTCCAGAGATACCTCAGGATGATACAGATCTTTACACTTTGCTCTATGAGGAGTCCATTCAGCCCGCGCATGATACACGCTCACGACGCCATGGTGATAGCAGGAGGCATGCAGATGAGCCTACTAGAGAGGCACTATCTTCTAGTAGTGAGGAGGATATAGAGAGATGATGGATCCCAGGATTCTATTGATGTAGAATCTGATTGATGTACTTTGTTTATGGAACATCTTTCATGATGATATGTATTTGACACTTCAGTTTTTTATCTATGATGTATCATTTTGGCTTGGAATTTCAGATTTTGGAAGTATGTATACATAATACAAGTCTTTATAAATTGTCTATTGTCTAGAGACAAATGTTTAATTAATAATATGCATATGTCATAGATAATAGTTGAACTTAATAATGTAAGAAATTTGAATGTTCAATGCATGTATGTATGAGTGTATCATGTATGAGTAGTTAGTGTGTGCAATGTGTGTGTGCATTGTGTGTATATGTCACATGTGTGTGTGACATGTGTGTATAATATATATATATATATATATATATATATATATATATATATATATATATATATATATATATATATATATATATATATATATATATATATATATTTATTTACCGTTTTCGCCGTTTCTCGTTTCTTGCTGTTTCCAAATTTTCGGAAACTCCGAAACTCCGTTTCCGACCGGTTTGAACCGACCGTTTCCAACCGTGCCGGGCACTATGTTTCCTTTACAATACTTTCAAAACAATTTCTGCTTTGCTGATTTCTTTTCATCTTTGTCTTCCCTCTTCGATTGTGCAGAATTAGAAGAGTTCTGCTTACTAGTTGAAGAACTCCATTTTCCTTTGCTCTTTTGACTAGCTAGGAAAGCTTGATATACAACACTCATAATGGACCTGTTCTGCCTGGATTGATCCTCCTGCAACAAAACAGAGACTAACTCCTCAAAAGACAAGGCATTTGGATTGCTTTTCATCATCAACCGAAGAGTAGAAGCAAAACTCTGATATGAATCAGGAAGATTATTCGGAACGGTCTGCACAAGTGAGCTATCCGGTATAACCTCATCAACAGAAATCATCTATTCCTTCAAGTCTTTGATCTTTGTTAAAAAATTGTCCATAGAATCACCTTCATTCATGTGCTCACTCTCCAACTGTTTTCGGAAGTAAGCAACACGAGCCTCATTCCTAGCTTGGTACAATGTGGTAAGTGTATCCCAAGCATCCGTAGTTATTTTTATTTTTTATCACATAAAGTGTATGTATATCAAACCTATGTATGAATATTGCATACATTAACAAGAAACTTGCTCAAAACTTCAAAATGTTCAGTTTAAAATACTTCGAAGTGCAAAAACCATGGCTTACTTAATATATATATATATATATATATATATATATATATATATATATATATATATATATATATATATATATATATATATATATATATATATATATATTGTGAACCATGACACATCATAGACTATGGTACGTAGATCATATCAGTAACCAAAATGGCAAAATACCATACATTCATAGATCAATCATCGTGATTCATGAGATTATTGATAAGTAAACGTACATATGTGAATCATCATAAATCATGATGCATCTTCAATGCCAAGTGATATATCCTCATGAAAGTAACCCCTAACAATACATGAATCATTATATCATATTAATTGTCATGGCTCTTAAGTCATGACTCATAAGTTTCCTCTCAATATCCTCATCTAGGATGTCCTCATGAAAAAAAACTAGTCCATGACGAGGTGTTAATACTATAATTTTCTTTGATCTCCCATGTTGCAACTCTTAAATCATCATTATCATTGCTAGATGATGTTGATCACTCCTCCCAATCATTAAGCTATGATGTCCTTTCCATTAGAATGGAATCCATGTCCCCCACGCCCTCTTCTAACTTTGTCGAGAAGCAATCTTCAAAGGCCTTCCACTCATAGATGGCTGATAAAAAAGTGTTGCAATATGCAAATTTCCAATGGATTATTAACATAGTGATAATTGCATAAGTAGTAGTACAAATAATGAACTTATAACTGGTATTATAAAGCTATATAATGTGTCATTATCTCTATACTTCTATGTGTTTGTCTCATAGTTTGTTGAGACTCTTTAATGAGCATGGTAATGATACTATTCTCATCCCTTGTGTGATGTGAGGGACATGTTTAATTTTCCCAATATCAATGGTCTAAACGTTAACCAATCGCATAACCAATGAATACTACTGTGATGGCTTTGACATTGAGCTTACCATGATCCTTATTCTCAATGTGAGCATAAGCGGGGGATCCAAAAACTTTGAAGTAACTCACATTCGGCTTCTTACCATAATAAGCTCCAACTCGAAGGAAGGAATCATTACAAAGGGAGGAGGGGAGCACGATGAAGACAACGTGGTGCTATGTTGTCTTCTTAGCACTTCATTGTTCTCCATACTATTTGCACCGTGCGTGCACACCTCATGGTCTTGGTGGGGTACGACGATGTAACTTAGGGTAACGTGAGATCACGAGACAATTCAAATTGACACATACATGATGCCATCTTCTTTGTGGTGATCCGTATTCGATCACAAAGAAGATCATTGGTGTATCTTATAAGTCAAGTCTACCTAGAGGAGTCATTGATATCTTGGTTCTGTGATAGTTGATAGAATGGTGACTTGGACGGGTATGCTGGTCCCACGGAAGTTACCTATTTGGAAGCTTGCGTAGGTATCCTCGTTCTACGATAGTTACCTTACCTAACAGCTCGATCATGACAAATTTTTGTGATATTTTCGAAGGAGATTTGAGCTTGGAAGACATTAACTGACATGTTCCACTAGACCCACTAGAGCCGGTCTTGGGTCTGGACTAGGTGAAGAAGAAGTTTCGAGGGACTTCTTTTTTTTGAGTATTTGATTAGTGGCACCGGACCGAGTCTATTTTGACTTGGGAATCGGTTGGGTTGTCAAGGGATTGGACTCTTGGTTTGTACCCAAGGAAATTGCCGAGGAAAATATTTGGAAATAAAAAAGTATTATGTCCCCAAAACTCAAAGACATTTGGATGGGCACTTGTAGTTAAAGTGTCTTCCCAAGTTTGAATTGGCCGCCTAGTGTGAATTAGGCCACCTCCTCATTTGAGCCTATGAATAGGACCCACGGGCTCATTTGTGAGACATTCCTTGTATGAGGCATTTGGACTCTTGGCATTTTGATAGAGCCTTGGCACTTGTAAGTTTAGGCTACCTACAAAGGTTTTTAAGTGGGAGGTTGATGGGATAAAGTCTTTGTAAGTAAAAAAAGGAAGACTAGGGTATTAATTTTTAAAGCATAATCTTAAATTTTATAAGAGTAGCCTTTGTTTTAGAATGGGTCAAAAAGTTTTTGTTGACTTTCTTATTTTCAAAACGAACAAGTCAAATCTATTATAGAATGTAGTTTTGTGGAGAAGATACTTCCAAGGAGGTGCTTAGAAATTTCCACCAGAGTTAAAAAAAGGGTACTTTTGGGATCCTTGAATAATTCTTTAGAAGTTTTGGAGTGCGCAAGCCTTGAGCTTGACAAGAGGTGGTCTCATCTAACCTTGATGGAGAGGAGAGCTTGGATTTCTTCATCTTCAACAAGCAAGGCAGCAGCTAGAGTTTATGTTTCTCCTTCATCCACAAGGAGTACATTGACTTGGATATCCACAAGGAGTACATCCACAAGGAGTACAAGTGATATGATATATCACTTGCTTCTTCTTGCTGAATATAAAACTGAGCTTGATCTTCATCTTCCATGAAGATTTAACTCTTTTACATGCAGCCCTATTCTCTTTGTACACTATTTTATCCTTCTCAGATATCAATTGTTGGCTTTTAGGCCCACAATTAATATATATAGAGAGAGAAAATAGAGACAAGATGGAGGGTAGACAAGACATGAGAGAGAAAGGAAAAAACCAAGCTTCAAATATATGACATGCATTCAAAGATGAAATACATGAAGTTACAACTTACAAGGTAGCGTAGAGAATTTGCACGAGATACAAAGTGACCATAGCTTCACAATCTCCATAGCTGAAGATGACCTCCTCCAAATAGATAAGCCTCAAGTTTTTGCATAGCTTGAGGATGATGATCCATAACTCCACCTCCTTGAAGTGATGAAGACTCTTCTCTCCACTAGTACAAGCTCCAAAAATGATGAGAGATTTGCCTTAGGACTTGTCTTTATATAACTTATGTCTTAACATGCTTTTATAGGATTTTCAACGTGTAAAAAACCTAAAACTTAGGGTTTTGTAATTTTCAGAAACCCTAATTTTGGATTTTGTAGAAACCCTAATTTTGAGTTTTTCGTTTATTTTTTAAATTATTTCAGCATGCAATATATTAAATATTGCATTTTGCTTCTAAATAATGCTTTTCTCTCATAAAAAGTGCTTTTCATACTAATTTTCTGAAATTAGGGTTTGCAAATTGACTCTTCATTTACTTCCAAATACTTGAGTGTTATATACCATTGGAAAGCTTTTGATGAATACTTTCACATTATGCAAGAAAAAGTTCTTCCAATATTTGACCTTTTTGACCACTTTGACCAATTTTCGACGAAGCTTTGATTTATACTTTCTGAAGTTTTTCTTGGATACTGAGCTCCCTAGTGGAAGGTTGCTCTCATTTCCAACACATGGCTTCATGTTGTATCCAATTTTACCATTTTTATGTGTTATTTTGAACTTCCATAGATGTCCCTTTAAAATCTAGATCTACTTGCATCTTGTAAGTTGTAATATATCTTTTACAAATGCTTCTAAATGGTCAAGCCATTGGTCCAATGCCATTTTGCCGTTCATACATGATATGCTGAAAAATTTAAATGTGCCAACATCCTCCAGTTGATTCTTTGATAAGACTTGGGGTGTAATCCTTGTTATTGAGTCATTGAACTTTTCAATAATTTAAGAAGAAAAGTCAATTTCTTTAAGCCTTCAACTTTTAACTTAAACACTTCATGTGCGAAGTTAGACTTGACTAACTTGAAGCAAAGAGTATATTTTTTGGCTAGGAAAGCTCTATTTTGATTTTAACAAAGATTAGAACTAAGGATTTATTAAAAGAAAAGTTTGCATCTCAATTTACTTTTTAATGGTTGAAATGCAAGTCTATAGAAATGGACAATAGTAAGAATCGCCTCACTAAAGTGGTAAATAGATTCGACATACTTGTTTGGTTATATTCTCTTCTAGATGACATGTACGCTTTGCTTTTTATTTGAATGATATATTAGTATGCTTGTGGGTACGAATTATGGGGGTCTCCCTTGAAAAATTTTATATTTTAATTTATGAGTTTGCATTTATGAAAAGACTTGTGTTAGCTAACACTCACCTTTCATTTTACACAAGCTTTCTAACATTAGACTTTGGATGATCTCTGTGATCTTGTTTTTCTTATTTTTCAAAGATTCATGTATCTAAATGATGAAGTTTTTGGTTGTATTTATCCGAAAGACTTTATTGAACTAAATTGTACTTAAAATAGTGATTGCTGTGCTTTTTCAGGTAAAAATATTCTTCAGTCTTCCTTTGGTTTGCAAGTAGACATTTGTGATAAAATGATAGAAGCGGAATATGCTAGCATTAGCATAGTTTGAATTTTGATTGCTTTATTTTGTATCTAATATTTGTCATTCAGATAAATCTGGTGTTTTTTGCTTTGAATTGTTCATATTTCTTCATCTGTGCTCAAGTTTTATCTTGTCAATTCATCTCTTTACTTGTTTGAAAAGGTAATTCATTCAAGAAAATTCTAGAAAAGGTAAGGTCTTTCCTGCTTCACAGTAATCTCATTCACGTTTCTTTGTCTTTTGGTTGGTTCTATGAAAAGGTAATTCATTCAAGAAAATTCTAGAAAATGTAAGGTCTTTCCTGCTTCACAGTAATCTCATTCACGTTTCTTTGTCTTTTGGTTGGTTCTATAAGCAAATTTAATAGAAAAAGGGTCTTGATATTCTTGTTGGGTATGTTTTCAGAATTTATTTTGATTTACTTTTCCTTTATTTCTATTTTCAACTTTAAAATTTCAATATCTAATTTCCATTTGTTGATTTTATTTATAAAATTATTTTGTTAATTTTTTGATTCAATGTTATTAGTTTAGTTTCTTATTTTTATTTTTTATAACAATTATAATGTTTCATGTTATTCTTTGACTGCAAGACTTTATTATAGCTGAGCTTGCCCTTCACTTCTAGAAGTGTTAGGATTGATTGATTTATTTTTCATTTTCAATTTCTCTTTTGTATTTTTATTGTGTGTGTTATCTGTTGTTGCATTTTATAACATATTTGTGTCATTATTTTTTATTTTCAGTTTAGAAATTGGGATAAATCTGCAGTTTTGAAGGTTTATTATAAGTAGAGTGGTGGATTTAGATTAGCTTGGCTTGCACAAATAACACTTCAATGGCCTTTGTTGCACTATCTACTTTCTATAATTGTGGCATTATGTTGTATCATAGTTCTGTTACCCTTAACGCATAAGAAGTAAGGGGAAGCTTCTTTTTGAGATTACTTGTATGTATTGTCGTTTATTGGGTTTAGAAATCATGATTCTCTCCTCTTCCAGATCAACGATGATTTATTAAGAATTGTTGACAATACTGATTTCTAGTGGTAATGTGTTTTCTTTCATTGCAAGAATACTCTTTTTTGGACATTTGTATCATCAAACATTAAGAACAATGTATTGGACAATGTAGAATTTGTGAGATTTTTTTTTCTTCAATTGTAATTATTATTCGTAAGAGTATGTTAGCTTGTTTAAATGGATTTTCTTGATGTCTTGATGAATAAAATATGGTTTGGTTTCATGTTTGATTCATTCAACTCCTGTTCAATCTTAAGATTTTCTAGATATTACTAGAAACTGGCATTTGAAGAAATGCAGACCCAAATCTAAACCTTTTTTTTTTTTGGTTGAATCTGAAGCTTGAAATTTGGTTTGCATTGAACAGTGCTTCAACATTGACATCTGCCTTTCAAAATGATAAATGTATTATACAGTGTTCTGGGTGTCTATTTTCTGACAGTGCTACAGCTAATGTTTGTAGGAGTTGTCTGTGATGGTGGTGAGAGGAAGAGATGGTGCATTGCTTTGTTTTCCTACGGTTGAGACTGCCCATAAGTAAGAGATTCTGTGTCGAAGAATGTTGGAAAATCTTATGACCCTTCTATTCAGTTAAGACTTTGAAAGAAAATAATTCAGGGATAATATTTGTCACACTGTGGAAGCTCCTGCACAAATCCGGAAAGATATATCAGATGCAGCTGTTATGCTAGCCAGAGAAGCAGTGGGTTCTCTTCAAGGAGCTGGTGTTTTTGGAGTAGAGCTCTTTCTCCTTGCTGATGGTCAGGTATGGAGTTCTTCTAGTGGATACATTCTTTCAGTGGTTTAAAGCTGGTCTGTAGATAAATTGGGTCTCTGAAGTTTTGTTCTAAATTTTTCCTGAAAGATAGTTAATGATAACATTAAAAGAAGGATCAATGTGTGGTTTCATGGTGTTATACCATCCTAAGTCATAGCCCTTGGTTAGGCAGGTCAGATTGCATACATAAATACATACATACATACATGAAATCTTGAGAGGAGGTTGGAGTTGTTTCCGCCTGATAAGTGGTCGTAAGAGAAATAGGTATGGGTGATGGATGGATAAAGGGCAAATATATGGGTCAATGGATGCATGTTTGCATGCATGGATGTATGATTATGCTACATAGCTGTGTGACGCCGTCCATCTAATTAACAATTTTGCTCATGCTGCTGGAGTATACAGTATTTATAGAATCTTATTTTCCAATATTTAAGCTGGGATTTTTTTTTTCCACTTTTGGTTACTTATTTCACAATATGAATTTTTCAAAACACAGGGAAGAGAGGTAAAAGTTTTTATTTGCGCAATATGCGTTTCTAATTGATTTCAATTTTGAAAATGCCTAGGAGTTTATATGATGACAATCTCTACCTGATTGACTCCATCAATTGTGAGAGGGCAGAGATAAGTGAGTCATGATATATTGGAAGGGAGAATCTTACAGATTTGTGATGCAGGTTCTTCTGAATGAAGTTGCTCCAAGACCACACAACAGTGGACACTACACAATTGAAGCATGTTATACCTCTCAGTTTGAGCAGCATTTAAGAGCAGTCTTGGGGCTTCCACTAGGAGATCCAGCTATGAAAGTGCGTTCAGCCATCATGTATAATCTACTTGGTGAGGACGAGGTATGTGTTAGATCTGATATAGATTTCACAGTTACTATTGGCATGTGCACTTGCGAGTGCCTGCGCGTGGACACACACACACACACACACACAACACACACATACACACACACACAACACACACATACACACACACATTTTTGTCTTTTCCTGGATCCTTCTACCTTCTTTGTTCCATCTTTGGGAATAGAGTATTTGTGCATCCATACATACATGTGTGTACTTGCATATACCTGTATCTATATGTAATTGACTATACTATATATGCATGTACAGGCAAATACAGACAGATGCGTGTGTGTGCACACACAGGCACGCATGCGTGCACACACACACACACACACACACACACACATACACGCACATGTGGACATGCAGGGACAACAGGCAGAGAGACACACATGTAGACACATTACAGGTGCACATGTGCATGCAAGCGCTTACACACGCGTGCATGCACGCGAACACACACACACACACACACACACACACACACACATGCACACGTGCGTGCGCGTGTGTCACACACACACACACACACACACACACACACACACACACACACACACAAAGAAAGAACGAAGATCCACTGACATATCCCTTCACCAGAGACATTCCTCTGTCATTTATGAGATCACATATGATGCTTTGACCTCATGTGCACTGATTATATTTTTGATGCTTACTTCATACATCATGCAGTGTGGAAGTTGTTTATGTAAACTTTATGTAAAATGAATGAATATAAAAAGCCATGCGATATATTTTCCTAGGGGTTAGAAAGATTATAAATATTTTGAATGCATAGTAGAAACATGCTTTCTGTTTGGTTGGGCATTTCTCCTCTTGAGGGGGGGGGCGAAGGTTCAGCCCCTCCCTACGGCAGGACAATTGTGGGCCCAAGGCCAGTGTATTGCCTTCGGTCAGAGTTAAAACCAGTTGCCTTGGGGCAGTCCTTTCTAGTGTCGCCTTCGGGCAATTTAACCCCTGCTTTGTGGGATGCGGGGTGTCCCATGGGTACTATGCCTGTTCACTTGTATAGTTGTTCTTTCAATCAATTCAAGCAAGGGAGATAAGGCTTCATCCAAACTTCAGTATTCTTGTTTTATGTATCATTGTGTTTAAATTGAGTTCAATTATTTTGTGCCAATTTATCATGTGCCTTCAGTATCCTGATGTTATAATCCTGATGTTATAATCAGAAGTATTTTGCATGACCGTGCAGAAAGTCAAAGTATGCATAATGACATATTTGTTACATTGAAGAGAATAATTAGAGAAGTTTCCGTGATTTCTTAGGAGGTGAATATGACTACTTTATGATATATTGGTGATGTAACTGATTGCTTATTTTACAGTAATGTTCATTGATGGTTTGGTTCTGTTGTTATACATTATCCAGGGGGATGCTGGGCTTACAATTCTTCAGAATAAGATGCGTAAGGCCCTGAGTATACCAGGCGCAACAGTCCATTGGTATGGAAAGTCAGGTTCGGTAATTTTCACTGTCAAGTCATTCTGTACATAGTATGATGACCTATTTCCTGAAAGCTTTTGACATTCTGTTCTCATGGTTTAGTAACTTGACATCAGATAATAAATTTGGATTGCAAGTTCAAAATTTTTTTATTATGCATAGTGGTAATTATTTTGTACCCCATAACATTTTCATGATAGTTGCACTCCTATTTGATTAATTACAGCTTGCTGTAATTTCTGTAACAAGTGTATTTTCAGCCCAAAACTTCATGAAAATAAGCACAAGGTGTACCCAGAGAGAGAGAGAGAGAGAGAGAGAGAGAGAGAGAGAGAGAGAGAGAGAGAGAGAGAGAGAGAGAGAGAGAGAAAGAAAGAAAGAAAGAAAGTCATATTAACGTCTTCTAGAGGCCAAACTTGGCCTATGAGACAAAAACCATGTACAAGTGTAGTAACCCTGTGTAGAAGATAAAATGAAATAAAAAGTATATCGCTACACAAAGCTATATAGGGCTGGAAAAGGCTGGGGAGAAGTGGCTCTGACTCTGCAGATAGTGGCCACCTAATACATGGGGGGAATCCAAAATGTGAGTAAAACGCCCTAACTACTAGCGATGGGTGGAGGTGGGTGTAGTATGTGGTACATCGGTGGTGGTCTCAGTGCCTCCTGAAGGAAGACAACCCAGGGGGTGGTGGTACGCCTATGCTCCATCATGTGGTCGTAGGCAATCCTGATGCGTGAGATATCCTCCTGATATAGTCGTGGTCGACGATATCCGCCCATGCGTGGTCGGCGCCGTGCTCTCTGTGCTGCTGCCTGGTGTAGCGTGAGCCCTATAGATGGACCTCTCTGATGTAGCTCAACGCGCTGGAAGAACTGCGTAATGGTCTGCTGGGTACTCACCCGTGGCTGATGTATGGGCTGTAGTGACCGCTCTCGCCTCTCGTATGCTGCTGTGAGAAATCGGCCCAAGCGTCTCTGGTCTCCCATAGTCATGCACATCTGGAATGACTCCTCGATCTGGAACTGTGCTCGTAGGTCTAAGTATGCTGGACATCTGATAACAAAATGCTCCTCACTCTCTACCTCTGTCTGGCATACTGGGCACCACCTCTCCTCACGGGGGACTCCCCTGGACCGACCCCTCTCAATCTCGAGCTGATGTGATGAAACCCGGAGCTGCCCAATGACGACTCGTAGGTGGTGGGGAAGGTAGGTCTGCATGTATCTCGGAATCTCGATGAAGCCCGTGCCCGATATATGTAGAAAATGCTCGCGGTAGTAGAGCATTTTCGGTGGCAATGTACCCCTAGGGCTCACCCATGTCCTCTGTATGTATGTATGCCATATCTCCTGACGAATGATCCTATTCCTCTCTTGATGAGAGAGCGAGTAGGTGGGTGCATGTGAGTCGTACTGTAGTGGTGGTAGCCTGTCTATGTCAAAGCCATGGTGGGCAAGCCAGTCTCGTGTCTGTGCATACCATGAGGAGGTGTCGCCTGCTAATGCCATATCACGTGATGCCTCGAAAGCTCGATAAGCAATGCGCTCTGTATCCATGCTCCGAAGTCTGTGTAATAGGCATACTGTCTGGAATAGTGCCTCAACTAGCATCGGTGGTGCAGCGAGCTCTGCTCTAATGATATCATGTGGTACTGAAGGCTTGCTGCGGATAAGTCTGGCAATCATGAGGATCTGTGGCCTCTCTAATGCTGTCCATACTGATGTAGCTAATCCTGGTCCCCATATGGCTGCCCCATACATGAGCGCTGGCGTAACCAAAGTGTCAAAGAGCCACCCCTTTGTGCGGGGCTCCTGAAAATATGCCTGGTGGCACTGTCTCTCCATCAAAGCTAGTGCTGAGTACCCACGTGTGATGCGGTCACGGGCTGCCTGAGCCATAGAGAAGATCCCTGATGCGGCTGTAAATGTCACCCCCAAGTAAACATATGATCCGACCACCTCGATCGGTCCACCTGCTGCTGTGAACACACTATGTCTGCGTACCTGTGCTGATGTATGAAAGATCAAGACCTTGGTTTTACCAAGGTTCACCGATAACCCTCTGTGTCTGCAAAAGTCATCTAGGCCGTGTAGATGATGCTGTAGACCTTCTGCAGACTCTGAGACCAATACAATATCATCAGCGTATAAAAGAATATGGACAGTGGATCCGTGTACCTCAATGCCATCTCCCCCCTGCTGCTGTATGAAGTCCACTATCTCATCAATGTAGAGACCAAAGAGGGTGGGTGAGAGAGGGCATCCTTGCTTCACCCCGATAGTGCTAGCAAGTGGATCAGATAAGCCCCCTGGACATCTGACTCTACCAGATACTCTCTCGTATAAGGCGTAGATCCCCCATATCATCTCCTCCGGAGCTCCGATGTCAAGTAGTCGTTTGAAGAGTCGATCCCTGGGAACAGTGTCAAATGCTTTGCGGAAGTCCACAAAGCAACAATATAATCTCCTCTTCCTCACCCTGGCCTGGTCGATCAGGCATCTCAGAGTGAAGATGTGGTCAATGGTAGAGTAATCTCGTCTGAAACCTGCCTGTCCTGGAGCCCTGATGCCCTTCCTCTCAGCGAGAGTACTCAACTCTGTCTCTAGTACCGCCCCATATAACTTGGCCAATATAGGGCCAATCATGATCGTCCGGTATGTAGCTGGATCCATAGTATCACCTGACTTATGAATGGGCACTATGGTGTGCTCAGTCCATGAGTCAGGGAACCCTTCAACCAATGCACGGTTGAAGAGGTGGGCAATGAGCGGTGCCAGGGTCGTGCCTCCGTAGATGAGGTGCTCTGCCTGTAAACCTAATGGGTCATGTGCTCTGCCATGCTGTAGACGGGCAATAGCGCGTCCCACCATAGTGGGTGTGAAGAAGTCAGAGGTAGTAGGACGTGAGCTCTGTGGAGTGGGAATGGGGGGCTTGTCTGGGATCTCGTATAGGCTCCGTGTATAGCTATGCCAAGTGCTCGGGTCTCGGATGGGTGTCTCTTGTCTCCTCTCTCTCAAATGTCGCCATGCCACTACACTGTCTCGACTCATGAGCAAATGATAAATATCCCAATATTGTCTCTCCTCCCAATGCCGCCGTTTGCGGCGAGTAAGGCTCTGCATGCGACGCTGTGCCTGTGTGTGTGTAATATCTCCTCTATGCTCTAAAATCCGTAGGTGCTTCCGTAGCTGACGACAATCTGCATCATACCAGCGGTTCTGGGGCATGGTACCTGTGCGTGGAGGGTGTATATGGGTGCGGTGTGGAAAGCTACAGAGAGCTGCGTGCTGTAGGATGGTGGTGAACTGTGATGTAAGTGTGTCCAAGGGTGATAGTGGATCGAGGGAGAGTAGGCGGGTGTGTAAATGGTGTGCATAAACGTGTGAGAGCTCGTGTGTGAAGTGTATCGTGGTGTGTGTCTGACTGGGTGAGGGAGGGTCTAATGGAATAGGGGATGAGAGTGTGAATGTGATAAATGTATGGTCAGCACCAAGTGGGCGTCGTCCAATACTAAGTGAGGGGATGAGTGAAGCTCCAGAGGTGGTACCTAAAATGTAGTCGACTGTGCTCTCACCTCCCCCGTGAGGGAAGCAAGTAAGTCCGCCCGAACCTGGCCAACGATCCATCCCGTTATATATAACGAGGTGGTGTCGGCTGCCTAGCTCAAGTAGATGTCTGCCATATCCGGTGGTGTCCTGACCCATATCCGCCGATACTCTACTGGTGCTCATCTCATTTGGGTCTCTGGTCCTCATAAGATGTGGCTGATCCATGTCGTATGCCTCGCACTGATGTGACTGAGTGCGGCCATTGAAGTCCCCCATAAGGAAGACTTCACCTAGCGTGCTGTAATGTAGTATCTCATCTGAAAGTGCTGTGTATGGTGAGTCTCTATCTCGGATCGGTCCCCCAAGATCCTGTCCTGCGTATCGAGATCCGCCTGGAGGGAAGTAGCATATAGCAATGTAGACCCAACTCCCCTGTGCTATCTCCATGCGAACCCACATGTATCGTGCCTCCTCATCTCTTCCTATAATATGGATCCGGCTCTGTATCTCCTGTCTAAATATGATGGCCACACCTCCCGACCCTCGCGCTGTACTCTGTCTGGTCGTGGTCCTGAATGCAGATTCCCAATGAAAACCTGCAATGCGTGGTAGACCTCTCTCTGGGCTCTCATGTGTCTCTGTGATGCACGCAAAGTCATGTGATCCCAGGATCTCCTCGAGTCTGTCGGGTCGCGTCCAGAGTGCCCCGTTGCAGTTCCACACTGCTCCTCTGAGTGGTGTCTCCTGGTGTGGTGATGTCTCATAGGCCGCGTGGCCCTATTTGATAGGGCGTCCATCTATGAAGACCTTACCATCACGGTAAAAGGCCTTCCTCCCCTCTCGGCGTGCCTGGAGTATCTGTGGCATGCAAGCGCGTCGGTGTGCCACCTGCATCCGCGTGAGGTCCTCGTCCATGTAGAGGGTGCCGCCTGGTAGTCCACGTAGTACTGATCGACGTCTAAAAAAGGCGGTCCGTGCCTCCTCGGAGCTCATCTTAAGGATGAGTGCTCGCAAACGCGATGTATCTTTCCCAACCCTCCATGTGCCTGTGAAGGGCATGCTCTCGTATCCAAGTCGACGGCAAATGTCAGTGGCGTCCGCCTCCGGTGATGCCCCTTCGGGTAGGCCTGTAATCCGAATGTGAAGTCTTCGAGTGTGTCGAAGCCTCTCCTCCTCAAGTGTATCCTCAACTCGTGTGAGCTCTTCTTTCTGCACGTCTTCCCTAACTTCCTTCTTAACCCTTTTGTGAACTACTTCCACCCACGACTCTCGAGTAGATTCTACCTCCGATTTGATTTCCTTCTTTATCTCCTCTTTGAGCGTCTCCACGTTGGAGATCTCTCCCTCTTCTTTCATGTGCTCATAGGCTGTCCTCCAATGGTCTCGTTCTTCTGTGAGAGTCTTCACTTGTTCTTCGAGTCCTTTGACTTTATCCATTACTTGTTCTTCGAGTCCTTTGAACTTTTCCATCATTTTTCGTATCTCCATATTGAGGTTGCGGTCTGCTTCCTTTTTGGCCTCTTTGAGGGCTTTAGCGATAAGTTCGTCCACTTCCCTCCGGTCCATGGGAGCCATTTCAGAGATTTCAGCTCGAGTTTCAGGTCAGATCAGGGTTAGGGTTTCAGATCAAGGTTAGGGTTTCAGGTTAAGGTTAGAGTTCAGGGAAGATTTGGGAGCTAGGGTTAGGGTTAGGGTTTGAGGGTTTAGCTAGGGTTAGGGTTAGGGTTTGAGGGTTTAGCTAGGGTTAGGGTTTCAAGCTAAGTTCGAACTAGGGTTAGGGTTTCAGTTTTGGGAAGGTCATAGATAGAAGAGGGTTCAGACAGATCACTATATTCGCTTGAACTTGAGTATTTCTTCATCTCGGTGGTCCTCAGCTCAGTTGCCCGCCCCTCTTCTTTGATGCCCCGAAACCCTAACTACAGAACTCTCCTGCTCTGCGACGCCCTCTGTTCAGCAGGTTGAGGGACGAACTTGTTGAGGGAGGGAGGCAAAGCAGGTTTAGGGTTTAAAGTCGGCGGGATGGAGCATATCGTCGGACAGAGGAGGTCGTCTGGCTAGGGTTTGAATCCCGACAGTACAGAGAGAGGCTCACACGCGAATGGGGCACTGTTGCAGGGCGTCGACGTGGCTATAGGGCGCTTGCAGATAGCGAGCTCCGACGGGCAGCAGGGCCTTGCCGTGGCTACAGGGCGCCGACGACAGAGAGAGAGAGACAGAGAGAGTTGTTTATTTCCCCCAAAGCACAATACAAAGAGAGTTGTTTATTTCCCCCAGAGAGAGAGAGAGAGAGAGAGAGAGGGAGGGAGGGAGGGAGGGAGGGAGGGAGGGAGGGAGGGAGGGAGGGAGGGAGGGAGGGAGGGAGGGAGGGGGGGGGAGAGAGAGAGAGAGAGAGAGAGAGAGAGAGAGAGAGAGAGAGAGAGAGAGAGAGAGAGAGAGAGAGAGAGAGAGAGAGAGAGAGAGAGAGAGAGAGAGAGAGAGAGAGAGAGAGAGAGAGAGAGAGAGAGAGAGAGAGAGAGAGAGAGAGAGAGAGAGAGAGAGAGAGAGAGAGAGAGAGAGAGAGAGAGAGAGAGAGAGAGAGAGAGGGCTCAAAGGAGGTTGGAGGGAGAGGGGGGGGGGTAAGTGCTCAAAGGACGCTGGATTGAAACGTCGAAGGCTCAAAGGATGTAACTATTGACTTGGTGCCCAAATTCCAAATTCCAATGCATTGTAATGAGTGTAGGTACTAGTATATGTAATATGTGTGTGCATTGTGTTATGTATAATGTCGTGTATGTATGCCCATTATGTGTGTATTACAATTTACTATGTATGTAGTATGTATGTATTGTGTGTAGTGTCAGGGGAGTAGTAGATTGTGCCTTCTGACTATATTAGACAAGATTTCAGAATTATATTTTTGATTACAAGATCACCCACGTAAGAAAATACAAGAATGTATAACTGATATAAGACATCCCACACCTCAGGACCGATAGGTATGTATAATTGGACTAAAGATGGTACAGGAGATCCCACAACCCGAGACCGTAGGTATGAAGCGAGATATCTGGATTACAAGAACCCTCTTCAAGGAGATGAACTAGATATAAGCTATAACTTGACATGATCTTGTACAACGAGATTACAACAGGACAAGACATAATGTCAAGGATACAAGACTAGACAAGACTAGAACAAAGGACAAGCTTAGAACTCGAACTAGGACTTGGAGAGTACTTGCTTGCCACTTGGTGATCACGACTCCTTGAGCTCCCAAGATTAGCATTGGCAAGACTGAGAATGTATGTGGCCAATCCCTCCTTTTATAGATTTTTCAAGGGCGGTTACAAATTGATGATGTCAAGACATTGGATGTTAGAATCTAGCGAATAGACAGTCGATCTCAGGGTTTTGCACTTTTCGGATGCAATGGAAGCATTGGTTTCTCCAAATTTTGAATCAATCATGAGATATAGAAGTCACATGGAATATGAGGTTCAAGATGGTTTCCTTTGTTCATGACGGCACCTCTCCCTCAAGAGACGAGTTCTGTGAGGAGCGGTCATGTTCTTTGGTCTCGGCTTCATTGGATTTTTCTTATGAAATTCTCGAACCCTGATTTGTGCTCTCTAAAGACTTTTTGCAAGCTCCCAAGTACGATCACTGATGTCATACCCTTTCCAATGAACAAGGTACTCCACTCTGGATATTCTCGAATCTAGGACATGGTCGATTTCGAATTCTTCATGATCATTAATCTCGGTAGGTGGTGAAGGACTAGGTCTCTCCCCCCCTCAATGGTGAAATCTGATATGGTTCCAACATGGACACATGAAAATTGGATGTATTCTCATGGTACTTGGTAACTGGAGTTTGAAAGTGACTCGATTAATCTCGACCAAGGTGGTGAACGGACCAAATCTTTGATTGTCTAGCTTTGCACAAGGCCGTGAAGTTCGCAAATTATTTCAGAGTAGCCATGCATTAAGTCTTTATCAACAATTTGGTAGGATGGATTTTGAACACGATGTTGATCTGCATAATACTTATATTGTTCTCGAGTTCTATGGATCTCTTCCTTGAGCTCTTTGTGAATATCCATGAGGCACAGGAATCTGCTTGATAGATGTATGAACATTGTTAATATAGGCAAACTGTGCGAAGGGTAAAAGCTCAAACCAATAATTTTAATGATAGATGATGGAGCAACGGATATACTGTTCTAGGACTTGATTCACCTGTCTTGTTTGTCCATCAGTATGTGGATGATTGGTTGTAGATAATTTGACTTGAACACCAAGGAGCTTGCAAAGACTCTTCCAAAAGCTGGATATGAATTGTGGATCTTGATCATTGACAATATCATCAAGCAGTGGTTGTGCATGTGATTGCCTAAAGATGTATATGAGAAAAAATCTAGCAATGGTTGTGCATATGATTGCCTTGGTAGTTGGAATGAAGTGTATCATCTTTGTAAATCTATCCACTATAACAAGAATGGTATCGTACTTATCTTTGGTAGATCTGTGATGAAATCCATAGATAATGAAGCCCATGGTCTTTCTGGAATAGGTAAATGTTGCAAGAACCCATGAGGTTTATGTCGCGGTACCTTAGATCTATTGCAAGTGTCATACGTTCGGATATACTCTTTGATCTCCTTCCACATTTGAGGCAACCAAAAATTCCTTGATATGAGTTCTATTGTTTTATTCACTCCAAAATGTCTTGCTCCAAGATTGTCATGATGTTGTTGAAGTACTTGGACCTTGGGCTTTCCTAGAGGGACATATAAGAGGTTCTTATAGAATAGTAACCCATCTTTTTCTTGGAACTCATTTACTTCTTGAACTTTTCCTTCTTGAATTTTTTGCTTGACATTATAAAACAATTCATCCTGTAGTAGAATCTCATGGATCAAATGAGCCAAAGCTAAATCTTCACGATGGCTTGAAGAGGTAGCAACTAATTAGAGTTGTTCAGTCTTGGGTAATACACTCTCTTATTGATCAAAGGCCTCGTCGTCTTTCTTTGGTGCAAGGTAAGATCTTCTTGACAAGGCATCTGACTGACATTGTTTGCATCCTTGATGGTATATGATGACAAAATCGAACTTGGATAAAAAGTTACTCCATTGAGATTTCCTTCTATTGAGGATATGGATCGTCATAAAATACCCCAAATTCTTATGATTTGTATACACAGTAACTTTATGGGCTTTAGATGATGACGTGTGATATCAAATGCATCCACTATTGCAAGAAGTTCTTTATCATGGATTTCATAATTAGTCTTTGCAGGAGAGAATTTTCTTGAGTGATATGCAACTAGATGTGGGTGTCCATCATCTCCATGTTGGGATAGAATGGTCCCTAAGGCAACGTCTAATGCATCTGTCTCTAGGAAGAAAGACTTGGTAGGATGATGGATCATGATGAATTAGAATTGGAGCACTTGTGAATGTTTACTTCAAGGTACGGAAAGCTTTTTCTACTTCTTGGGTCCATGAGAATTTTGCATTTCCTATAAGCTTTGTGAGAGATGTCACTATCTTGGAGTAATCTCTGATGAATATTCTATAAAATTTAGCAAACCCTAAAAAACATTGTACATCTCGAACGCATGAAGGTGGTTTCCAATCAAGGATTGTCTCGATCTTCTTAAAGTCCATAAAGATTCCTTTCTATGAGACAATGTATCCTAAAACCTCCACTTTTGTTTGATGGAAAGAACACTTCTTCAATTTTGCTTATAAACCTTTTTCTCTTAGTTTCTCTAGAACTATCTTTACATGACCTTCGTGATCCTTTAGATTTTTTGAGAGCATCAAGATATCGTTAAGGTATATTACCACAAAATCATCTAAATGCTCTCAAAAGATATCATTCATCGTATGTTGAAAGACGACAGGAGCATTTGTGAGACCGAATAGCATAGCTACATACTCAAAATGCCCATACCTTGTTTGAAAGCTGTCTTCCATTCATCTCCTTCTTTGATTATGACAAGATTGTAAGCTCCTTGAAGGTTAATATTTGTGAAGAACTTTACTTTCCCAAGGCATTCCAAGAGCTTTGATATGAGTGGTAGAGGGTATATGTTCTTTATAGTTACTTTATTCAACCTACGATAGTCTACACACATTCGGAGAGTCCCATCCTTCTTCTTTAAAAATAAGATAGGGGCTCGTGCAAGGGACTTTGAGTGTTTGATAAACCCCTTGGCTAGATTCTCATCAATATTCTTACATAATCTTGTAAGTTCTTATGGGGATAGTCTATAGATTGGTTCGAAGGGTGGTTGTGCTCCCTCTTGAAGTTTCATGGCATAATCATAAGGTCTTTGCTCGGGGATGATATTTGCATTCTTCTTAAAGACAAGGTTTCTTTACTAGATCTCCTTTCTTGGACTCTTGAGCTGTTACGACATAGATCATATGTGTCGGTTCTTTCCTTATTGCATGCATGAAGGCTTTGGCTCCTACATATATTGGGTTCTTATGTATGATATTACATTAAAACATATGTGGAAATTATGATCATCAAGGTATACTCTTAATGGTGTGGTTTCCTTGGTAATATTCTCATATGCTAGAGGTAGTCCATCCACTACTTCAACTACTACTGGTTTGTTCTTTTGAAGCACTGGAATCTTGTGTTTCCTAATCAATAACATGAGGAGGTTCTTGAATCGACTAAGGTTGTAAGGGAAATGGTCTTCTTAGACATGATGAACTTGAAAGGGCTAAGACATGTTTCTATGGGTATTGCTTAGAATTACGAGAGCTTTTCTTATACCGTGGTCCAATTATACGATCTCTTTTTACAACTAGACTTCCTCCTCTCCTTGCTCTTCAAGGATTATTGCAACTTTGGAGTTTGTTCTCTTGTTGGGACAATTAGTTGCAACATGGCCAGGGTTTCCATAGTACATGCATAACTTGTTATCTCTCCTTCTTTGTTTTTCCTGTGGAGTTAGAGGCTTGAACCTAGTTACTTCTTTTTGCATAGGTTCAGGCATAGGTTCTTCTCTAGGAGTGGGTTGGAAGGGTTTCCATTGACAAAGTCTTCCTTCTACTTGTTTTTCTAATTTCCTTTCAAAAAGGTGGTTATCACATTGAATGGCTTGGCTGATGTATTCATTCAAAGTCTTAACCTTTGGCATTGTGAGCAAAATGTCCTTCACATCGACTCTTAAACCCCATCTAAATTGGCTTATGAAATAGTCTTCATGCCAAGTGAGATCGCATATCAATTGCCTAAACTCTGATGCATAGGAAGAGGCAGTGCGGTTACCTTGAGGCTTGATGTAGCTTCCGTAGTTTTGTTTCTGCCACTCGGCTCTATTGGAAACAATGTTAGAATAGTCCAAAACCCTAATCTCCAGCCACCCTAAAGTTCAGGACTTTGTCAATTTTTGGGTACAGAAGGTGAAATTTTTTTTGTAGCTTATTAAATAGAGCTTTCATTTGATATATAACAATCAGTCATGAGAGGTCCATATCAAGAGAAAACCCGAACCCTAATTTCTGTCAAAAAAAGTGTTTTTACCTCATTTGGTTCCTCTCAGCATGAGGGTCAATGAAAGCTACTTCAAATAATCAGTTGATGGTCCATTTATGTAATCTCAGCCCTTTAAGTCTTGAAAGCAAAAATAAGGCATTAAAAATATGATCACTAAATTTAAGATCTTCACCAAATTTGGCGTAGCTTTTCTGTTTTTTTGCAAAAGCTCATCGTGGGCAATACTCAAAGCTATAAAATAAGCATATTTGGTCACTTTGAAGAATCATCCAATCATACATTCATCCTTGGAGGATGAGCTAGGAGTGCTCTACTTGGAGGAGTCAAGAGTGTATTCTAGACTTGGAGGAGGTGTGCTTTACTCTTGGTGCAGCTGTGGAGGAGTTAGTATCAGCCAACCATCAGCACGTTACTGATGTACTGTGAGTAACAAGTCTATATGAGTTCCTTATTTGTTAGGTCACTAGTTTCTGATTTAGGGTTGCTGGAACCCTAATTTCAGAATTAGGGTTCGTTGTAACATAGTTCTAAAGTGTTCATATTCTCCACATTCTCACACACACACACACACACACATTCTCTCTCTTCATACTCTTAGGCACTTTACACACAAATTCTTGTATCGAGTTCCCTATTTTTGCCTAGATTCAAAGTTTGTAATCATCTACACACATAGTAATTTGATATTCATAATCAAATAGTAAAGGTAAGCATTCTAGCTTATCGTTACACTTGAGAATATTGTCTTCTTTCTCTCTCTATTTGTCTTCTCTCTCTCTCTCTCTCCTCTCTTTTTGAGTATTAAGGTGTGTATGCTAAGGTTCATGTGTTGGAAGATCATGTAAACATGTGATTAATATTGTTATTGAGGCCCACCCCACTTTCAACATTTGGTATCAGAGCATAGTTGACATACATCGTTAACAAGATGAGTGATTATAGACTTGAAAATGAAGACAAGCATGAGGGAATGTTGAACTTTCCAATCTGGAGTTTTATGATGATGAATTTGTTAGTATCTAAGACTTATGGAATATTGTCAATGGCAGTTATGCAAGGCAAAGACAAGTCGGAGAAGATGTTGCTTCATCTTCTAGAAGACATACTGTTTCTATTTCTGCTCAACGAGCGGTTTGTGAAGAAGGAGCTACTTCATCATCAAGAGTCCGTACTACTAACAGATCACTTCCTATAGAAGAGCAATCCATATGGGATTCAAGGAATGTACAAACACTTTTCTATATTGCTATGGAAGTCAAGAGGCATATTATGCCCCAAATCAGGTCATTAAAACCTCTCGTCAAGCTTGGTTGGAGTTAAAGAATCTCTATCAGGGCAGAAACTACAACTCTTCATCTTCTAGAAAACTTGTTGTTCCTATTTCTACTCAACATGACGTTAGTGAAGAAGAAGTAACTGCATCATCATCAAGAGTCCGCACTACTACCAGATCACTTCATACAGAAGAGCAATTCATATGGGATTCAAGTGATGCACAAGCACTTTCGTATATTGCTATGGGAGTCAAGAGGCATATTATACCCCAAATTAGGTAATGGAGAACCTCTCGTCGGGCTTGGTTGGAGTTAGAGAATCTCTATTAGATCAGAAACCTTGCTAGGAAAGCTCATCTAAGGAGACAACTTGCCAACACAAGGATGAAAGTTTGTGAGTCAGTTCAGTGACATTTTGAAGCTCAAAGACTCACGAGATCATGTATTCAATGCTGAGTAAATATTTCATATGAAGAGATGGTAAATACACTTCTAAATTCACTTCCATCCGTATATCGTGCTTTTGTTACTTCTTTATCTCTTTCTACAAGAGATAGAGAACTTTCATTTGAAGAGTTGCAATTCTTGTTACTTCAAGATGAAGATCAATTAAAGAGTATGGAAGAGAATGATGAAGCCATGTTATCATCATCAAAGGGTAAAAAGAAGGAGACAACAACGAAGGAGGAGAATAGTGAGCAAACTAAGAAGGAAAGTAAGTTTTTAATCCTAAACCTTCTAGTCCTATGCTTCCTCTACACCCAAAGAAAAATCTGCTACATCTAATTCAAAGAAAGGAATTTGCCATTACTGAAAGGAACTAGGTCATTTCATAGCAGAATGCAAAACAAGGGTTTTTAATGAGAAGAAGAAAGCATCATGTGATAATGCTGAAGATGAATCAAAACCTAAATCTTCAAAAGAAGAATCTTATGCATGTGTTACTATTGAAGAATTAGCTTTTGATCAGGCAACATTAAATGCAATCTCTGATAATCCTTGGACTTTTGATTCTGGAGCTACTAAACATATGACATGTTGTATAGAGAGAGAGAGAGAGAGAGAGAGAGAGAGAGAGAGAGAGAGAGAGAGAGAGAGAGAGAGAGAGAGAGAGAGAGAGAGAGAGAGAGAGAGAGAGAGAGAGAGAGAGAGAGAGAGAGAGAGAGATTCTGTGCAGAGATTAAAAGGAAGAGGAAGATGGGACATATCACTTTGGTTGGTGAAGATCCCTTACTTGTGAGAACAAAGATGCAGGAAATTATTGGTAATGAATCTCCAAGTTCTTGGACTCGTGAGAATTCTCAAAAGAATTCAGGTAATTGCTTATCAGTGTAACCTCTTGGTCAGTTTTTGAATTGTTAGATTTTGATCCATGGGTCTTTTTACTTTTCCCAGAACCACATGTGGGTATAATAATGGGATCAGACTCCGACTTACCGGTCATGAAAGCTGCAGCTGAGCTGCTGGAAAATTTTGGTGTAATTCATGAAGTACGGTACTTTGGTTTCGTTCTTTGTTGGGAATGCTTGATTTTTTTAATGAAATCTTTTGAAAGATTTTTGATTCAATTAACTAACGTTTATTGAATCTTATTGTTTGTGTTTTACCATGAAGGTTTCTATAGTTTCTGCACACAGGACACCGGAGCGGATGTTTGAGTATGCACATAATGCACATCTTCGTGGTGTGCGTGTCATTATTGCTGGAGCGGGTGGTGCAGCACATCTACCTGGTAAAGACAAGTTTTCCTACTTATGTGTGTGTGTGTGTGTACACACACACACACACACACACACACACACACACACACACATATACATACATACATACATACATACACACATATATATATATATATATATATATATATATATATATATATATATATATATATATATATACTATTATATGTATGTATGTATGTATGTATGTATGTATGTATGTATGTATGTATGTATGTATGTATGTATGTATGTATGTATGTATGTATGTTATGTTATGTATGTATGTATGTATGTATGTATGTATGTATGTATGTATGTAGGTATGTATTGTATGTATGTATGTATGTATGTATGTTGTATGTATGTATGTATGTATGTATGTATGTAGTATTATTGTATGTATATGTGTGTGTGTGTGTGTGTGTGTGTGTGCGCGCACAGCGCACTCTTGCGTGTGTGCTTGCGTGTGCGAGAGAGAGAGAGAGAGAGAGAGAGAGAGAGAGAGAGAGAGAGAGAGAGAGAGAGAGAGAGAGAGAGAGAGAGAGAGAGAGAGAGAGAGAGAGAGAGAGAGAGAGAGAGAGAGAGAGAGAGAGAGAGAGAGAGAGAGAGAGAGAGAGAGAGAGAGAGAGAGAGAGAGAGGGGGAGGGGGAGAGGGGGAGGGGGAGGGGGAGGGGGAGGGGGAGGGGGAGGGGAGGGGGAGGGGGGGGGGAGGGGAGGGGGAGGGGGGAGGGGGAGAGGAGAGAGAGAGAGAGAGAGAGAGAGAGAGAGAGAGAGAGAGAGAGAGAGAGAGAGGAGAGAGAGAGAGAGAGAGAGAGAGAGAGAGAGAGAGAGAGAGAGAGAGAGAGAGAGAGAGAGAGAGAGAGAGAGAGAGAGAGAGAGAGAGAGAGAGAGAGAGAGAGAGAGAGAGAGAGAGAGAGAGAGAGAGAGAGAGAGAGAGAGAGAGAGAGAGAGAGAGAGAGAGAGAGAGAGAGAGAGAGAGAGAGAGAGAGAGAGAGAGAGAGAGAGCAGGCAAAGCATGAGAACAAGAGCTAACATTTTTGAGCTTGCTTGTTTTCAAACTGGAGGTATGGTGGCTGCAATGACTCCACTTCCGGTGATTGGTGTACCTGTGAGGGGTTCATCATTAGATGGTTTGGATTCTCTTTTGTCAATCGTTCAGGTGTCCCCTCTCTCTCTCTCTCTCTCTCTCTCTCTCTCTCTCTCTGTGTTCCCCCCCCCCCCCCCCCCAAAAAAAAAAAGGGGTAAAAAGAAAGAGAAAAAAGAATCGAACACCTAGAAGGTAGGAAAAAAGAAAAACAATGAAAGTGATGGTTTCTCGAATGGATTGCTTGTTTCATTACCTTGTTTTTACTTGTTTGTCTTTGTTTTTACTTTGAGTTTTTAGTATTGTAATTATCAGTACTGAAGTCTACTCGCGCTGTCATATTAGTAATATAACAATTATTTTATTGCTATCATTATTGTTGTTTTTCTGTTGTGAATACTACTGCAACCACCACATTGCTGATGCTGTTTGTGGTCTCTGTAGATGCCGAAAGGAGTTCCAGTTGCAACTGTGGCTATCAATAATTCCATGAATGCTGGTTTATTATCTGTCAGGATTTTGAGCATTTCAGATGCAGTACTCTTTGATAAGTAAGTAATGTTACTAAAATATTACTGACAATGTAGGGTCACACAAAGAAGATGAGAGAAACTTCCTAACTTTCATATTCTGTCTGCAGAATGTTGAAATACCAAGCTACAGTGGAGGGAACTGTAGTAGAGAAAGCTAAGAGATTGGAAGAGATTGGATGGAGGGAATATTCCTGAAAATCGTTAACTTCTACTAATTTTCTTGAGAGTAGTCACTTGGCATATGATTGTCCATCTCGCTGAGGCACTATATTAGAATCACCGCCGGTAAGGCTACTTTTATGAGATTTTTCTCTCTTTCACTTTCTGAGAGATGAATCCATATCAGATAATTGTTCGCGTTTCTTGTACAATCCTGCAAAAGTCCCTGAGCCGACCTTGGGGGTATTCTTTATGTAGTTTCGTGCGATTAATTTTAGAATGTGATATGTACTTGGATGTTTTCGGAACCAGAAAAATCCATATGACAGTGCTTGGCAAGTTGAGTAAAAGTTCTATCTGGCAATGTTTTGAAGTTTTGTCTGATATGTTAAATGATTATGAGAGACTCGTGAAATCATGAAAGTGACAGAGGTGACCTTGAGGGTGTTCTTGCAGTTTCCTGCGTGTAATTTAAGAATGTGATGTGTGTTTAAATGTATTCAAAGAACAAGAAAGGTCTATGCGACAGCTCTTGGAAGGGTAGCGTGAAAGTGTAAAAAAATTGAAGGAAATGTATCTGTATATCCTGTCTAAGAGTAAGGTTTTTCATGTCAAATTGGAAAAGGGATCCATGTATGTTGCAGATTAAAATAGGAAATGTCTCGTCAGATTTCTTGTTAAAACTCTGATGAGGGTTGTGAAGATTCATTTGTATTTCTTAAATCATGGAACTGTCTTCCTTTGTCTGCATAATGTCATCATCAAGCAAGCTACACACTTAGAATCGACCACTCAGGCGAACGATAGATATACAGTTTACGAGTCAAAAGGTGTCAAGCTTTGCTGTCTATGTAGCCATATCGCAAACACAATAACGGGGAATTATTGGAGGACTTCATAACACAATCAAGTGGATGCCCTAGATAATTTTCTTTCTAGCACCAGTGGATAATATTTTTAGTGAATTGGATTCATGTTAAGTAATGCTTGGCTGAAGCCAACAAAACAAATATAGAGGTCTAAGGTTCATGATATACTCTGCTTTCTACGAACCCATTCCTGCTATTTGTGAAGATGAAAAACATGGTCCACAACATCCAACTTCTTTAGTTCACAATGTCAGATGTCACTTGAGTCTATAATAGAATAAGAGCATGAGGATTAATTTCTCAATTCAATGCCATAAAGAAAGCACGTCAACATTGATCTTGCAATCAGAAGGTTCGTCATATTTTGGAAAATTTCTACACACTACCAATTCCAAGAGTTGTAGAGTGATCATTATCAACTTTAATGAACTTTTTCGAGCCACTTTTGGAGGACGTAATGTCCTTTATATCTTCAGCATGCACAATGGTTTGAAAGATGTATTGTGGATTCTATAATGTAACTCTTCTTATTGATTGCTTCTTGTTGTCCTTATCCTTTGGTTGTTACACATTATCAATTATCAACATTTGGGTTTTCATATAATGTGTCTCCGTATCACTTGTGGCTACAAGTTGATCACACCAATTATGATGATGGAAATATGGAGTTGTAGGCCTAAGAACTTCGTTTCCAATGATCGATGGTGTTGAAACTATGTATTGGGATGGAGTTCAAGTCTTGGACTCGTACCATATGCTAAGGAACCAATGACTTATCTTGTATGCTAAAAAAACAACCAATACATTAACTTATGTGCTTCTTTATTCCACTCTTCATATGCTCTTAATTGGTTTGGAGTCTACTTCCTCACTCTTAAGTCTCTTTCGATGTACTTCCAATGTCTTTTCCCATCACAAAATTCTTCATTCTAAATCTCCAAGCATGGAAGTTCTCGTAGAGCTTATCACATAAGCTCATAAGTTAACTCATCCCATTAGCATTTGCCATTTCTACAACAATTTACAATAATGCAAAAACACTAGAAGCAATACCTCTACTTGAGCATGGTCACACTCTGACTTAACAGATTGATATTAAAAATAAAAATTTCTTGTATCAACAGTGTATGGAATTGCTTGAAATTCTAGATCTAAAATATTTAGGAGATGCTAAACAGAATTCAAGCTATAATTTTATCAATTAACTTATTTTTTTGTGGACTCCACCTTCTAGGCTTGAAATTAAGTTCAAAATGCCTCCAAAATTGAAATATGAGCAAAATTGAGTGACCCTAAAGGGTTCACTCGCAAAAAAATTTTAGCATCTTCTATTTGCACACCAAATTTTGTAGCAATTTGAAATCCTTTAGCTAAAATGTGAAGAGAAGAGCACACATAAATTGAGGCAAGGAAGAATGATCTTTTTCTACTTCTTCTTTGACATAAAGAGAATATATAAGAATGATCTATTACAACATTAGAACCAATACAATATATAAATAGCAAACAATAATCCCCACGAGTGAGTGAGTTTGCAAGAAACAAATATGCCATCATTCGCGATAGGTAAATCTAGTAAAGCTTACTAAAAGTATCCCTCACATATATTAGTGTAACCACTACATGTCAGAGAAATGACAATTGATACGTGTCATCATCGATCATCACATGTTGAGCTGGATATCTTGACAGGAACCTCGAGGGGGGAATGCATGTTTTCTTAAAGGAATTCTGAATGAGTGCTTGATAAAACAATAACAACACTAGAAAGATGTTGAGAGGAGTGGAGATATGTATGATCAAGGTTCATTTATTAACTTATTGCTTTTAGCTTGAGGTAGTGACGTGCTTTACAAATGTACTTAATAAATGTCCCATTAAAGCATTACAATCTTCACTCTTTATGAGGCTTTGCATGGCAAAATGCCATACATTGCTCATTTACATGTTTTTGGTTCTTTGGCTTATGCATTAATGCCTAAGAAACAACACAAGAAATTATATGTCAAATGTTCTCCCCCTCCCCCTTTTTTGTCCTTATAGTTCTAAAATAACCACCTATGTTTATAACACAAGAAGGATAAAAATATATTTTTTAACAAAGATGTAGTTTTTGTGGAGCTTGCACTTCAGATCTATTTTCATGTACCAAGGAGACATAAATTACCTCAAGGATTTTAATTACATTGTACTTCCTCTTATAACTGTTGGGTATCCAAATGTAGCTTCTACTGAGACAACTTATCATGCTCTTCAATTCCTAAATGAAGACGTAAATTAATCGATTTCTAATGCTGATGTACTTAAAGCAATTATTGATGAGGGAACGACATTGATGAGGCAAAATATATGCCAAAATGTTTGGTGCAAAGTTTGATAGGTAGTCAGTTAGTTGCATTTTTGCCTTATACTTGCTAAGGATCCCATGGTGCTTGTTTTGCATCAAATTTCTGTGCAATAACTATTTGTTGCAGAGAGTGTCAAGTCCATGTGGAATAAGATCAATCCACAAATAGGAGTAGTCCCAAAGCTTTGTGAAAAGATTTGAACTTCTCAAAAGGCATAGCATTTTGAATAAATTTATTTGCAACATTATTCTATGTGGACACATATGTTGAACAAATTTCTCGAGTACAGGGTTTCTCCTTGACATAACAATATTTGAACTCAATGTGCTTAGTATGAGCGTGGAACACTCCTCACAACTATGAATGTACTCGAAGTATATGTAAATATGATGGTTCTTGAAGTCTAACCAACACCCAAGTCATCCATAAGGTGCGTGAGCCACACACTCAACATTTGCTATAAAAGCTATCCTATAGTCAAGCTTATAACTAGAAATGACTACAATAGGTTGATAACACCACGGATGACATGCATCACTTTTCAGTTTCTAACATCTATAGTGGTTGCATTGATATATGTGAGGAATACTTCTAGTGAGTTTTTCTAGATTTATCATGATGGAACATTTGCTTCTTGACAACTTACTCATTTGAAAACACTAGAGTTTTCTTTACGTAATATTCTTTATATATTATCTTGATTGTATTGTTGTATAGGTCATTCTTGTAGATTCTCTTTATGTAATAGAAGAAGTGGAAGACGATTGTTCTTCCTTGCTTCAATCTGTATGTTTCCTCTCTTTGTGTGTGACATTATGTGAGAGCTCTCTTCATTATCTCCTTTATCTTGATATGGTATCAAAGCCAGTGTCGTAGAGAGCTTGTGATAAAGACCGACAATGAAGAGTTTGTGAGAAAGCATGGGGAACACACACTTCACAAACAAACCCAAATTTCCATGAAATTTTGTATGCAAGTAGAAGATAGCAAAATATTTTTGTGAGTTAGACCCATTAGGGTCACTTGGTTTGCTCAGATTTTAGTGTTGAAGCCATTTTGGCCTTTGTTTTGAGCTCACAACATGGGATCCATAGAAAAACAAGTCATTTTGCAAAACTATGACTTGCATTTTGTTTGGCATCTCCTAGATATTTTAGATTCAAAATTTCAAGTGATTGCATGTACTATTGATGCACAAAAACCATGTTTTTTTTTGAGATCAAACTATCTATTCATTATGTGACTGTGTTCAAGGAGAAGTACTGCTTCTAGTGTTTTTGTAGTATTGTAAATTGCTATAGAAATGGCAAATACTGATGGAATGATTCAACTTAATGCAATTAGTTGGACTTTCATGCTTGGAGATTTAGAATATTTAGAGGGACTTCAAGTGCATATTGAGCTCATACTATAGCTCTACCATTTCCCTCATATTGTGTAATCATTCATGTTGGTAAATGACTACACCTTAAAAATCAAAAGCAAATGTGAGTCACTTGCATCTATTGGCATCAATGTAGATGATGATGATAAGGCTGAATTGTTGCCTTCATGGTTAGTTGCATATAAGTAGTTCAAAATGTCTATTCAGACTAGGAAGAATATTCCAAATGTTGCTGATTTTATGTCCATGTTGATAACTGAAGAAAAGAACCTTGGTGAAGACTCAAACTCCCAAGGAAAAGCTGGTTTTGAGCAAGTATTCTACTCTAGCAAAGGAAGAGGTTTTAGAAGTGGAAAAGTAAACAATGACCAAGACCAAGGTCAACAACAGACTATTGCAAGAAGTAGAGGACAATCTTGAGGCAAGGGAAACAAAAAGAGGCCACGTAAATTTCTAGAGAAATGATTCAAGGAATGATAGTCAGGGATGCTAGAATTGTTGTAAATCTGATCACTTTGAATGTGATTACAGGTTGAAGAATCAAAACAATAGAAAGATACAAAACAACTATGCATCCATAAGTCTAGATGATTCGGATAAGCTGTTCATGGTACAACGTCACATGAAGAATATTGGCATGCTTCACATACCTTTTGCATCTCTACAGGCTTGAAATTTGGTAGTCCATTGACAAGCTCCTTTGACTGCATCAACTCTAGCTTCTAAAATTTGCATGTCCACTTTGCTTGTGCTAAATGTCCGTGTGAACAATAACACATCGACCTTTTGCAAAAATGAATGCATTCATTTTAGGAATTTCCACATTTAGTCTAAACATCCTACCCACTTTGTTCCCTTTGGTGATCAAAATTCCATTTTGTTTGTATTCTTCAACATATGAACCAACAAAATTGAACTTGACTTGTAATCCTTGGTCAACCATTTGTCCAATAAAAACTAGCTTCTTTATTATATTGGGAGAACATGTTATGTATCATTACTTGTTTCAATAAATCTAGGAACTGGAAATTTTGGCCAAGTACTAAACCACTCTGCATGGAAAGTCATGTAATTTGAAGCATGTGAATCAACATACCATACATTACCATTTGATTCTGAAACATCGACAGCCATTAATCAAGGGAATCATTTCCACATGGCAAGCGTGTTAGTGGCAATGTTCTAGAGATAATACATATAGATGTTTGAGGTCTTGAAAAGACGACATCTATGGGAGGTTGTAGGTTGTAGGGAAGTATATTTAGATATTAGGATCCGATGGAGAAGGTGAATACATATCAAATGAAGTCAGTAGTTTTCCAAAAGTAATGGAATCCAAAGGAAATTTTCATGTAGGTACACATCACAAGAAAATGGTGTTGCCGGACAAAAAAATAGACATATTCTAGAAATACTAAGAGCCTTGATGGCTGAGAAAAATATGCCTCATTGTTATTGGGTAGAAATTCTGCACACTTTTGTATACATTATGAAAAGAAATTTGACTTCCATATATCAAGTTACACCTGAAGAGAAGTTTATAGATAAAAGACAAACTTATCGAATATCAAATTATTTGATGTATTGCAAATTTTGCAAAAGGCTATGCACATGCATATGACATTGATTATGAGGAAAATTCAAGCCCTATAGCTAAAATGCTACTGTTAGAGTAGTTGTTGCATTGGTTATAGAAAAAGGATAGATTTTGCATCACATGTATATGAAAATTATTTCGTAAATAGTGAGTTGGAGAAAGAAGCTTATCTGGACCCATCACAAGGATATAAAGATTCAAATCATCCTAAATATGTTTGCACGTTGAAAAAGTTTTTGCATGGTCTTAAACAAACTCATTCTGCTTCACATGCAAGGATTATAGATTATTTAACCTCCATTCGATTTTCTATGTG